>LBNU01014864.1:5857-54483 GCA_014162995.1 Artemisia annua | reverse complement strand
CGTGTTTCCCAGCTTGAAGATGAGGCCCGGGTAAAGAATGAGAAGATTGCTGATCTGGAGGTTAATAGGGCCGAGCTTAAGGGTACTGTCTCCAGGTTGAAAGCCCGCGTTGCCAGTCTGTCGGAGCAGGTGGAGGGGCTGGTCAAGGCCCGTGATGTTTTGATATCCAAGGTAAAGGGTGAGGATGTATTGTGGAAGGATCTGAATCATTTGTCCGAGGCGTTGCAGGTGAAGACGGACCGAGAACTGGCCCAGTTGCATGCCCGGATCACTGCCCTGGATCAAGAGTTTGATCAGGACCTTTATCCCAACCTTCTGAAGGTAGCCGCGGCCAAACGCTGGGTTATCGACCATGGCTTCAGACTTGCTTTTTTGAAATTCAAGGAGTCGATGGATTTTAAGGGTCCTCTTGCCAGGTGTCTTGGGTTAGCCATTGAGGAGGGGATCAGGCAGGGTTTGGAAGCCGGAATCGTTCATGGGAGAGCCGGATTGTCGCTCTCAGATATTGAGGCATATGAACCAAACGCCAAGGCTAAATATGAGGCTTCCGTGGTCGAGCTGGATGGTGTCTCCTTTCCTTTGTTGGACTCGCTCGAGGAATGTGCGGACTCCGGGTTGGAACATCTCATGGCGAGACTTGTGCTTGAAGGCAATCCCAACGATCCGGGGCAGAACCTTCCCCAGCCTACAAGAGAGCAGCTCCTTGTGCCGGCTTATTATGAGAGAGGCGGGGTCCGGTCTTCGAATCCTTGGGAGCACGTTGTTCCGTTAGAGGAGGCCATTAACGCCTCTAAAAGTAGGGCACACATCCGGGCTCATGATGCCATATACAAGAGCACCGCGATCGACCATGTGGATGCTGGCTTACTGCGTTCTGAGGAAACTGCTAATCCAGAGAGGCCTACTCCTTCTTGTCCGGTTACCGGTCCTACAGGGGACAGTGCAGCACAGGACGACATGTTTGATACCGGCTTTTTGGGGCCCATTGATCCGGAGGAGTTTGCTTGATCTCTGCTCTGACCGTTTCTGGATGGTATTTCAACTATACCATCTGGTCTGTTTATGTGAAGCTTTTCAGAATTGTTTTCATCAGTTGTCTTTGGCCTGTTATGGGTGGTATTTCAACTATACCACTCGGCCTTTGTTGTGAAGCTCTTTATCATATTTTCGATGTACTTGGATGTTCCGGGGTTAAGCCCATTGTATATTTTGGTGTCGGACGCATGTGTCCGCTGGTGTTAGCTATCATGTAGTTAGCTTTGAACACATTAATGTAATTGCTCTATTTTGGTTTTTTATTTATTCCGGGTTTCTGGAGCCCGGTTAGCATTTTAACTATCTTTTGTTTCCCGTACATATTATTTTGAGGATAGTTTGGTTGGGTCAATGGGTTTACAATACCACTTACATGACTGAGTCAATTATGAGGTTGCTCATCCTTGTACCGGGTTTGCAATACCACTTACGTACTTGGTAGGTTTGTATGGACTTAGGAACAGTCCGCGGTATGCATGCATGCTATATGACAGTTAAAGTATTTGAAAGAGAAATAAAAACTAAGTCTTTTGGAAAATTTGTGGAGTTGATCGGGCTCCACTTTCATTTATAAAGAGGAAAAAATTAGTACATAAGGAATCTACATTACGGAATGAAAAATTGCCCCTGGCTGTTCGGTTATGACCGCGGTCAGCTATAATCGGGTGCACTTACACATATGGAAATTACAAGTAGCACTTTTCAAGTTTCGGATATTCCAGGTCCGGGGAAGTATGTTTCCATCCGTGCCCCGGAGCCTATACGCTCCTCTACCTAGTGCTTCCACAACTTCGTACGGTCCTTCCCATTTGGGTTCCAGCTTGCCCGTATTTTCAACATGGCTGGCATCATTATTCCGGTATACAAAATCTCCGGGCTTGAATGTTGTGCCGCGGACCTTCGCGTTGTAATACTTTTCCATTTTAGCCTTGCTCTTTGCTTCCTCGATTGCGGCCACTTCGCGCCTTTCTTCTACCAAGTCCAAATTCAGGAGCAATTGCTCGTCGTTTTCCACTGGGTCGAACAAGGCACATCTTAGTGATGGCATGCCAATTTCTACTGGGATCACTACTTCCATCCCGTAAGTCAAGGAGAACGGAGTGTCGCCNTTGCCTGTGTTCTCAGCATGGTTGGCATCATTATTTCGGTATACAAAATCTCCGGGCTTGAATGTTGTGCCGCGGACCTTCGCGTTGTAATACCTTTCCATTTTAGCCTTGCTCTTTGCTTCCTCGATTGCGGCCACTTCGCGCCTTTCTTCTGCCAAGTCTAGATTCAGGAGCAATTGCTCGTCGTTTTCCACTGGGTCGAACAAGGCACATCCTAGTGATGGCATGCCAATTTCCACCGGGATCACTGCTTCCGTCCCGTAGGTCAAGGAGAACGGAGTGTCGCCGTTACTTGACTTGATCATTGTCCTGTGTGCCCATAGTACGTGGGGAACTTCTTCTAGCCAGTCCCTGCTTCCTTGGTCTATCCTAGCTTTTATCCCTTCCCCCAAGCTCCGGTTCGCTCTTTCGACTAACCCGTTTGCCTGGGGGTGTTTGACCGACGCGAACCGTTGCTTTATGTTGAGTTTTTCGCACTAGTCCTTGAAGGGATTATCACTAAACTGTTTTCCATTGTCTGAAACAATCTCCCCCGGTAACCCGAACCTACACACGATGTTATCCCATACAAACTTTTTCATCTAGTTACCCGTGATCGTGGCCACTGCCTTGGCTTCTATCCACTTGGTGAAGTAGTCGATGCCGACGATCAAATATTTGATCCTTCCCGGGGCTTCAGGGAATGGACCGCTAATGTTTAAGCCATATTTGTAAAACGGCTAGGGAGAGGTTATCGGTGTTAGATTATGTTGGGGATTTTTCGGGACGGGTTGGTGAACCTGGCACTCTTGGCATCTCCGGATGACCTCTCGAGCGTCTCTATGCATGCTGGGCCAGTAGTACCCGGAACGGAGGGCTCTGGCCACTATGGCACGTGGACCGGAGTGCATGCTGCATGATCCTTCATGAATTTCCCTGATCACGTACTCTGCTTGTGCCGGCCCGACGCACCTGAGCCAAGGTTCGAGGAAAGATTTCCTGAAGAGGACTCCATCAATGACGGCATACTGTTTGGCTTTGATTCTCAACTTTCGCGCTTTCTTTTGGTCGGCCGGTAGGACCTCGTCCTGTAAGTATTCTAGAAGCGGCGTCATCCATGTTTCCCCGTTTTCTTCTACCACCGGCATTACCTCCTTTTCTTTTATGGACTTCTCTCGAAGGGTTTCTACTAACACCTGCTTAGTGAGGTGTGCGAAGCTGGTGGAGGTGATTTTGCTCAACGCATCCGCCTGTTTGTTCTGGCTTCGCGGAACCTGTCTGATTGAGAACGTCCGAAACCCCTGTATTAACCCTTGAGCTTTTGCTAGGTACTGGACCATGCTGTCTTCCTTGGCTACGTATGATCTGTTGATTTGGTTAGCCACTAGCCTTGAGTCAACGTTCGCGGCCAGTTCTCTTACCCCCATTTGTTCGGCAATCTGCAGCCCTGCAATCAGTGCCTCATACTCCGCCTCGTTGTTGGAGGTTGGGAACTCAAAACGGAGCGCGTATGTGAACTCCGTGCCCTCCGGGCTAGTTAGGATGAGTCCCGCTCCTGAACCTTCCTGGCAGGAGGAGCCGTCAGTGTATAGATTCCAAGGCTCGGCGTATGGCAGGGCCTGGGCCGTCGGTTCTGATGACGGGGTTTTTTCTTCTGGGATCTCAGCTATGAAGTCGGCTAGTACCTGTCCTCTTATGGCCGTCCTTAGCCTGTAGCTGATGTCGTGTTCTTCCAACTTTATTGCCCACTTAGTTAATCTCCCAGTCTTCTCCGTTCTCGCCAATACTTGCTTAATTGGCTGGTCAGTGATGACGGCCACTGGATGAGCCTGGAAGTATCTTTTTAATCTTCTTGCCGCATGTACTAGTGCCAGGATCAACTTTTCGACTGGACTGTAGTTCACCTCCGGGCCTTGCAGAGCCCTACTTACGAAATATACCGGTTCTTGATTGGTGCCCCTTTCTGCTAATAATACCGCACTAATGGCTTCTGCAGCCGCAGACAAGTAAATAATCAGTTCTTCCTTTGGACGCGGGGCTGTTAGGGTCGGGAGGTTTGCTATGTGTTTTTTCATCTCCTTGAAGCTTGCTCCGCCTCCGGAGTCCAGTGGAAGTCACTTTTCTTGATGCATTTTTTTAGTGTCTTGAAAAATGGAAGTGATTTTTCCGCGGACTTTGACAGGAATCTGTTCAGGCTAGCCAGCTTGCCGTTTAGGCTCTGAACTTCTTTCAAAGTTCGTGGGGATGCCAGTTTTTCCACGGCCTCGGATTTCTCCGGGCAGGCTCGTATCCCATGCTTGCTGATCACGTGCCCTAAGAACATTCCTTCTTCTGCCCCGAACGTGCACTTTTTGGGGTTTAGCTTCATGTTAATCCTTCTGAGTGTCTGAAAGGTCTCCTCCATATCCCTTAGGATGTCTGCCTCCGAGCGACTCTTTATGACCAGGTCGTCCACGTAGACTTCTAGGTTTCTCCCGATTTGCTTTTCAAACGCTTTGTCTACTAGCCGCTGGTACGTGGCGCCGGCGTTCTTGAGGCCAAAGGGCATTTTGGTGTAGCAGAAGATGCCTTGGTTGGTATGGAACGCGGTTTTTTCTTCATCTTCCGCGGCCATTTGAATCTGGTGATACCCCTTATATGCGTCCAGGAAGCATTTGTGGGTATATCCGCAGAGGGATTCAACTTTAAAGTCTATCTCCTTTTAGCAGTCCTTGGGGCACGCCTTGTTCAAATCCTTGAAATCCACACACATTCGCCAGCTTCCGTCACTTTTTTTAACCAGGACTGGGTTGGATAGCCAGTTATGGTAGTGCACTTCCCTCATAATGCCGGCTTCCACCAGTTTTGCCACATCATCATTGATGGCCTTGTTTCTTTCTGGTGCCTGGCCTCTCTTCTTTTGTCTTACCGGGGCATATCCCTCCCGGATGTTCAATCGGTGCTCAGCTATGCTGCGAGGTACCCCCGTCATGTCAGAGGGTTGCCATGCGAAAACATCGAGGCTGTTCCTTAGCAGTTCACAAAGTTCTTTCTTCCCTTGGTCAGTTAGGCCGCCCCCTATCGTGACCGTTTGGTCCGGGTAGCCGGGGTGTATTGCTACCTTGATTCATTCCATGGTCGGGGAATCCTCAGTCATTGGCTGCGGCGTAGGTTCGGCGATCATCCGACACTCTACTGGAACCACTTTGTCACCGTACAAGGTTACTATTCCGCCACCCGTTGGCAATTTCAGCATTTCGTGGGCCGTTGAGGGGATGATTTTGAGTAACCTTATACCCGGACGCCCGATGATCCCATTGTATTGTGATGGGGATCTGACCACTACGNTGGCTTTGGGTTGGGCTGGGGGTTGCTCGCTTGTAGGTGTTCTCCCTTTCCGAGCAACCTTGGTCCCACCATTTACGCCAGGCTTTGGCACGACGTTCCCTACGAGCACGAATTTTCGATTTGAGCCGGGTAAACACGTCCGACTGCTTTTCTCCCAACCTGGACTTAACATCTTTCCGCTCCTGCCCTAACCGGGTAAACACGTCCGGCCTAGGGCGAGGGCGTTCGGTTTTCTCACCCTTAGTTCTCGTCTCTCTGCTACTTAATCTTGAAAAAGCACTTTGGGAGTAAGAGTATTCGGAAGGGCCGGACCTGGTGCTAGGACTGGCCCTCCGTCTTTTCGTCGTCCTTTCGACCCCGAGGATTTAGATTCCAAGTCCCGGGGTTCCTCACGACACCGCCGGTTCCCTCTTCATTCGTCCTCGAAGTCGAGACGAGTTCTTACTTGTTCCATCTTTTCTTTATGAACCCTTTCGGCCATTAAGGGCAATAATTGGTCATAATGCTTGTCGCAGAATTCCCTGATTGCCTCATCCGGGAGAGGGTCCGCATGGGGTTCCTCTTCTCCCCGACTCTTTCCCTTTCCCAGAGTGTTCCTTACCGTGGAACGTTCTCGGGTGGGGGATGAGCCACTTGCCTGATTACTCATGGTAAAGTTAATTTGGAAACGCAGTTATGTACCAGCGTCCCACGGATGGCGCCACTTGTTAGTACAATACTTGGGCTTAGGCTGAAGAGTAGTTTAGGCTATCTTTGACCTGAGTGAATCTTGGACTAATCTTTGTTTTATCTGCTAAGAAAGAAAACAACACCGTTAGCCTCACCGCGGAAGAGGGACTTTCGCGGTCAACCTCGGGTGTGAGAGTAAGTATGGGTAGAGAGAGAGAGAGAGAGTATATTGAGTGAGAGTGTGTGTGTTACCCTGAGTGCGATGGGTGCACCCTATTTATACCATGGCGTCTATTGTCGGCTTCTGGAGGTCCCGTACCATGATAGCGACATCTTCAGGCGAAAAACCCTCGGGGTCGCTTGTTAGTGGACCCACGTTGTGAGTGGCGTTCCCTTCGGGAAGGGATTGTCGCCTTTCCTGTTTTAGGTCTGTTTTGGCCAGCTAAAGAGTAGCTGACGATGTTTCCTACTCCTTTTGGGTTAATCCGTGGTCCCAGACCCTTTGCAGTGTTCCGGACTGACATTGTGCAACGGACAGGGGTATCCGTATTGTGGACAAGGGTGTCCATGCTTTGCCATCCCCGAGGTCCGGGTGATTATCGTCCGTCCCGCCCTGGGGTTCTGGATCCTGCGTTTGGTTAGCTCTTACCCCGGACCAATGTCGGTCCGGGTATGCTATACGTCATCATCATCACTTTTAGAGACAAATCAGGACCAAATCTTCTTCCTAAATGGTTTTAGCATGCTAAACTTTGTCGAAAGTTAGCCCTTAATGTTATTTTTATTTTTATTTATTATTTATTTTTATTTTTTTATGTAAGTTGTTGTACGCTCTAACAAGAAACAAAGAGTCTCACATAGCCGAGACTCGCTAGTACTTGAGAGTTGAGAATATAGAAAAGGTGTGTTTTGTTAGTATCTATATGTTTGAGTGAGAATCTATGGAATTCCAATCAAGATTTTGGCTTAGGGTGCGTTTGGTTCATTGTAATTCATTGTAATTGTAATCTGAATTGCATTGTAATCATGTTTGGTTCGCAGAGTGGAAGGAATTGTAATCTAGATTACATTACAGTGACTGTTTGGTTTGCGTTGTAATCGTAATTCAGTCACTCCAATTACAACAAGTGAGGGAATCCAGATTACATAGAAAGTTGGATGGAAAGTTTTGAATTACGTTGTAATTCAGAATTTATGTATTATTATTATTATTATTATTATTATTATTATTATTATTATTATTTATTTATTTATTTATTTATTTTATTATAATAATAATAATTATTATTATTATTATTATTACTATTACTATTATTATTATTATTATTATTATATTTATATTATTATAATATTATTATTATATTTCTTTTATTATCTTATTATTTTATTATTTTTAATATTATTATTATTATTATTTCTTTTTTTATTATTCTATTATTTTATTATTTTTAATAATATATTATTATTATTATTATTATTATTATTATTATTATTATGTATTATTATATTATTTTAATTATTATTATATTAACTTTTTAAGTTTCATAAAAAACTTAATTTTATTACGTTGCGAGTCAACCAAACACATCGAGAGATTTCATCAATTACAATTACAACATATTACAATTACAACACATTACAATTCTTTGAATTATAATTACATCAAATTACAAATTCTTCCAAAGATTACAATTCCTTCCAAAACATTCACTGAACCAAACGCCCCTTAGTGGTTTAAAGACGACCCACTAACTAAGAGATTGTAAATTCAAATGTTATTAGAAACTAAAGCAAGATTATTGGCCGTTAAAGAAACTACAGAATTTTTTGAGACATTGATATCCACTTGCTTATTTTTGAAATAAGTTTGGATTTCTGATATGATTTACTAATAATGCTCCAAACACAAATTAAATATTCTATAACTGCTTTCTATCTTTTCATATGTTCACATGTTGAGTTCATATCTAATAAAGTGAAAGTAAACAAAAAAAAAAAAAAAAAAAAAAAAAAAAAAAAAAAAAAAAAATCATGTGATGCAACCGATACCTTTGTGTGTTCTTTTAAGGTATGGTTTGGCTCCTCGTGTAACATGCTATAGGACTAAAATTCAACCTTATGAATTTCATTGAATTTTATGATTAGTACTACGAACTTCAGAGGAGTTACATCGTGCAAGTAGTGATGTAACGAGTGTCTCAAAATACATTTGTGTTACAGGTTGCAAGTCAATGAGTCATACAGAATCACTCATATGGACCATCGAACTCATAATTAGATGCCATATTGAACAAATCTTAAAATGTTCTGAAAGAGTGGCTGCCTTTTCGTTCTAGGTCTTATTTCACACATCCACACACGGTTTCTGCTTTGTCTCGAAATAATTAGACACTGTTTTTGGTTTCTTGTTGCTAATAACATTCTTGCAAATATGCCAAGAAATTTAACCACTACCTTTCGAAACAATGAGCAATATTGTACATTTTAATTGGTGTAAAAGTAAAAAAAGAAACATGTAATATTTGTCAATTTCTTTGTTGATCACTTATTATTTGCTAGGCCCGGCGTTACTTTTGCAAGAAACATGGTCGTACAAAAAGTTGGAAATTTGATTATACGCATAGACCATGCTCTGCGAGCCATGGCACACTTTCAAGTTGGTCCATGCTTAAGTTTCGCACTTTGGGTTGATGGAAATTTTGCAATCAATCTACCGGATAGTAAATAACCTTCAAGATTAACAACTCCTACCCAATAACCACAGTTCAATTCATGCATAAGTAGACCATAATTTACCCATCTTTACATTTGATGGCAGAAATTAGGATACATGATACTAATCATAAACCTTGTGTTACTCATCAGAAACTCAACTACGTGTTATTTTTCTTATTAAATCTTAAATGAATAGACGGAGTATAAACCGTTGCAACTAAGTTATAATCTAGTTTGGCCATTTAAATTGTGAACTAATTTGATCGATTCGGTTTGGTATTTATTGAACCAAAAACAACTTTGTTTCACTTCCTTGGGTTTGGTTAAACTGAAGCATTCAAATGGACGTTAAGACTTGAGAAATTGTTTGGGTTATACAAGAAAGAGAATGTAGTGAATTGATGAGACTTTTTGGGTCAAAAACTTGGAAATTATGAGTAATCCCACATCGACCAGAGGATGTAAAAGGAGGATTGGGTAAGGTGTATAAAAGAAGGGGTTAGGGTGTGATTGAAGTTATCTTTGCGCTTGGGGCAATGACGCAGCTAATGAGGTAATAACCGAGGCGCGTCAATTGCTGGTTGAAAACTATTTCCAAACCCCCTCCTTGGCTTTGGTTCTGCCTTAGCCATCGAGAATTTCTGGAAGGACTCCCTTTTACTAGGGTAAAGTCCTACAATTTTCAGTCTAAATTTTTTTAGTTCTTATTGAAAGTGGTTGAAAATGCTATTTGGGCATACATAAAGACTTGTCAAAACGGTAGAATCTACATTTGTACCTTCAAATCAATGCTATGAAATTGAAATAATGGAGTGATAACAAGTCCATGTTTGCATGTCTTTTCAAATAAGCAAAGTAACAATGTGACAAACATTCAACTCGAAGCTGGGTTTGAGGGATGTGAGAACCATCGTGGTCACATACTGTATGAAATATACTTTTTAAACTGCATACAGTTATAATACACTACCAAGTGGTGCCTATAACGTGCGGGTAAACCATTGCAATGATCGCTCTAAGTGATTAGCCTAACTGTTGTTCCTGAAGGATCCTATATTCAATTTGATGCGAGATTTGAAATCCAAGTGGCCAAAAAACATAAAAACACTTGCCATAAATCTTGCAGACTAAACAAGTCAAATTAGAAGTCTGAAATATCAAATTCTCGTACAGGAAAGTTTGTTCCTATACCAAAGATGAACGAACATATACCAAAAGCCAATGTGACAAGTAGCATACATCTTGCTAGTAGTGATATAAAACTGCTTCAAAATATTCAAGTGACATAAAATGTGACAAGTAGCAGACAGCTTTGTTTTCAAATCCACATGGTGAAATCATTCAAACCAATCAAGTGAATATATGATCACTAAGAAATAAGTTTTACATGTGACTGATCCCACATCGGTGGAGGGTAGAAAAGAGCCGAGAGGATGTCAATTGTTTAAAAGTTGGTATTTGTAAGTGATCCCACATCGACCAGAGGATGCAAAATGAGGAGTAGGTGAGGTGTATCAAAGAACATTTCATCAAATGAAGTGCATATGATTCTTACCGTGACAATATGGCTCCATTCTTCAAAATTAGTTCTAGGAAAGCTCAGTTTTAGAATTAGAGACTGATGATGGCATACATAAACCGGTACTTCTTCCATGATGCATGGTTCTAGCTCAATGTGCTTGAGTTTATAAGGCGCCGACTGAATCACCTTCAGTTCCTCAACATCATCAATAAGATACTATATAGAAGACAATTAGAAAATACAAGTGTGGGTAGGGAGTAAGTAAAAACACACAATTGACACATCAAAAAAATGAATTTGGGGAAATAATGAAATACATTAGACCGAAAAGCGCTAATACACAGCTTTAACACTTTGAATCGAATCTTCTTGTCCAAAAATCGTCTCAGCTTCTTAAACCAAACAGCATCAACACCAACCTTCGGGTCCATTCCATGCGTGCTTTTGACAGGGATACATTTCTGCTAAAGGACCATAATTACGTAAATCGCACATTGTAATCGAATAAAAACAAATTGGGGGTATTGATATCAATTTTGTCCAAATTACATTTCGATTTTAGCATAAACGTCTTCAGTGAATGGTTTGACAACTTCACCTTGTTCCATTTGCCATGAAGACACAAAACCAAAGTTACAAGGATGGGAAAGATTGATAGAAAGTTTAGCAACATAACGAAATGATATTAGTTTTTTTGCATGAAGCCAAGTTCGAAGATGGAACCCCTCTTCCACCAAAATACACCAAGTCAAGATAATATAGACTTGGAGCATCGATACATACTTTCTCAACATCATTCTTAAAGTAAGTCCAAACTTTTGAAGATTTTGAAGTCCATAAACAGAGAATGTTTTGAAACCGTGGCAATATTTAACAATCAATGCCTCAAGAAGAGGGCAAATGGTGGTTAGGCGCTTAATCGCTTCCTCATTTAGTGGGACCCTTTCAAGTTCCAACATCTTCAAATACTTGAACTTAACAACATCAACCATTAAGGATGAAGGCATCTCACATTTAGATACCGTCAAAGATTTTAATGAAGAGGCAGATAAGAGTATGTCTACAGGCACACGATACATTGGTAGTGATCGCTTCATATCTGCCCCCAAATCTATATCAATGACCAACACCTTTACACGTTTCATAAGAATTAATCCAAGGGCTCTATTAATCAGGTCTTCTGCTGCACTATTTCTTACTAGTGTAATGAGGTTCAACTTGTGTGCGCTCACATTTTGCTGCTCGCAAAATCGATCTGGATGTGGTATAGGTAACATACTTGAAATATATTTTCTAGAATCTTTTGAATTCTTCTTTTCTGAATAAGTCCACGAAATCGTAAAAGGAAAGAAGCCGTAAGAGCAAACCAGTTCTTAGACAAGACACTCATTTGAACAAGCTCTTTTGGAGACTTTAAAAGTGATAGTATGTAGTGAACAATAAAATCAGGAAGCTCTGAAATTTGAACCGTAGTACTAATAAATAACTTGAAGAGTTCAGGTAAAGCATCAATTATGGCCTAAAAGCAATGAGAATGTCTCAGATGCAGTCACATCCATGGGATTTGACGACGACACGAAAAGGGTGCAAAGTAAAAGGCCTACCATATGAGTGTGAAAGTAATGAAGGATCATTTTGATTGTTCTGCTAATCATACCTCACAAGCACAGGTGAGAAAAAGCCATGTTCTTAGCTGGGCATTTCAAGGAACAAATCAGATACCCGTTATCATTCTGGAAAGTAATTAACAATCAATCAACTGACATTTGCAAACTCGACATAGCTAACCATAAACCAGTGTCACAAATTATCAAAACTTATTACATTACATAATTTCAGACACAAAATTAAAAGGTTCCATCACTACATAAGTCTAACCAATTGACTACTAAATCCACATAAACACTATTTCCATACCAACCAAACACTATCCCCAAAACATGATTACATACCAAAAACCAACACTAACAACTACCAAAACAAACTTAAGCCTTCTTTGGAGATTTCTTTGGCGATGGCTTAGTCTTGTCGCCATCAGTGACAGCAGATTTCTTAGGCAAAAGAATGGGGTTAATGTTGGGCAGCACGCCGCCGCTAGCAATTGTAACACCAGAAAGCAACTTCCCCAACTCATCATCATTCCTCACTGCCAACAGCAAATGCCTTGGGTTAATCCTTGTCTTCTTGTTGTCTCTTGCAGCATTTCCCGCCAACTCCAATACCTCGGCAGCAAGGTATTCGAGAACAGCAGCGAGATAAATAGGAGCGCCCGAGCCAGTCCTCTGAGCATATCTTCCTTTCTTTAAAAACCTCCCAATCCTTCCCACTGNGTATAGGTAACATACTTGAAATATATTTTCCAGAATCTTTTGAATTCTTCATTTCTGAATAAGTCCACGAAATTGTAAAATCTAGAGAAATCGAAATCCAAAATCGAGAAAGAAGTCATAAGAGCAAACCAGTTCTTAGACAAGACACTCGTTCGAACAAGCTCTTTTATACACTTTAAAATTGATAGTATGTGGTGAACAATAAAATCAGGAAGCTCTGAATTCCGATCCGTAGTACTACTAAATAACTTGAAGAGTTCAGGTAAAGCGTCAACTATGGCCTAAAAGCAATGTGAATGTCTCAGATGCAGTCACATCCATGGGATTTGACGATGACACGAAAAGGGTGCAAAGTAAAAGGCCTACATATGAGTGTGAAAGTAATGAAGGATCATTTTTATTGTTTTGCTACTCATAACTCACAAGCACAGGTGAGAAAAAAGCCATGTTCTTAGCTGAGCATTTCAACGACTTGCATTCCCAGGAACAAATCAGATACACGTTATCATTCTGAAAAGTAATTAACAAACATTCACAAAATCAACATACCTAACCATAAACCAGCGTCACAAATTATCAAAACTTATTACATTACATAATTTCAGACACAAAATTAAAAGGTTCCATCACTACATATAAGACTAACCAATTGACTACTAAATCCACGTAAACACTATTTCCATACCAACCAAACACTATCCCCAAAACATGATTACATACCAAAAACCGACACTAACAACTACCGAAACAAACTCAAGCCTTCTTTGGAGATTTCTTGGGCGATGGCTTAGTCTTGTCACCATCAGTGAC
This sequence comes from Artemisia annua, assembly GCA_014162995.1. Classification (NCBI taxonomy): domain Eukaryota; kingdom Viridiplantae; phylum Streptophyta; class Magnoliopsida; order Asterales; family Asteraceae; genus Artemisia; species Artemisia annua. The sequence continues at coordinate 40,987 of LBNU01014864.1, read as the reverse complement.
AGCAGATTTCTTAGGCAAAAGCACGGGGTTAATGTTGGGCAACACGCCGCCGCTAGCAATTGTAACACCAGAAAGCAACTTGCCCAACTCGTCATCATTCCTCACTGCCAATAGCAAATGCCTTGGGTTAATCCTTGTCTTCTTGTTGTCTCTAGCAGCATTTCCCGCCAATTCCAAAACCTCGGCAGCAAGGTATTCGAGGACAGCAGCGAGATAAATAGGAGCACCAGAGCCGGTCCGCTGAGCATATCTTCCTTTCTTCAAAAACCTCCCAATCCTTCCCACCGGAAACTGAAGCCCTGCTTTCACTGATTTCGTAACCGACTTCTTTCGTGATCCCGCTCCCTTTCGTCCTCCCGCGCCCTTTGTCTTTCCTGATTCCATTTTTTTGGTTTTGAATTTGTTTTTGAGATTTGAGATGGTGTTTGTTTGTTTGGTGAGAAATGAGAGGGAAGGGGTGGGTTTATATAGTGTTTGGGTGGGAGTGTGACAAGCTGGCGATCCGTGTGAGTGAGTGTGTGTTTGTTTTGGCCGTTGGATGGGATGGATGAGATGAAGGGGTCATTGGATGGTTGTGCTTGTGCTTGTGCACACAGCACATACAAACAAGTGTGTGAATACATTTTATCCTTATGTAATTTTTACTCCGATGTGAGATTGTTGCTACTTCTTAATGTGACAATCATCGTGAACACGAAATTATTAAGAGCTTTTGTTTATTTTTTAAGTTAAAACATAAATTTTGATTGACAAACAAGACTTATCAGAAATTATGAAAGAAAAAAAATGACTTTATAATATCTGAAAATCAAATATTACTTCATGTAGTTTATAAAAATAATATATTTTTATAAACCCCTCTTCATCTCCATTTACAGTACCATCTCTAGTTCCATCAACAACTATTTTTGTCAAACATACCCTAATCCACAATATCCATCTAACTAATTGTGACAACTCGCATTTTTCAGATTAATACTTAACCATAAACTTGAAATGTTTTACTTTGAACAATTTAATTAATGCCTTTACATATACCCGTTAGGTTAAATCGCGTGCGGCGGAAAACAACTTTGAACGTATACTGACACTAGACTAAGTTTAGTCTACGTCAAATAAGTACTTTATTACTCTCATGAAAATATTTTATAAGTCACTTGCATTTAGTTTTAGGGCTAATTACACGAGGAAAAAATCATCATTTCCAATCAAACTTGATGCTGCTTCTTTAATGCGACAATCATAATGCACACGAAATGTATCCAACTTGTCATTTTTTTTAGTTATGTGTGGCTAACTATTTTTTTCTCCATGTAGCATACTTTTGAATCCGTGCAGTTTCGTGTATTCGATAACCAAACTGGCTAGTGCCTATATGGAGCCCATTTTATCTATGTAGATTAATAACAATTGAAAAAAAAATAATCATTTTTCCTAATCAGACTAACACCCTTTTTTTCATCCTCACCTCAAACACCTCATTTCTTGAACCTATATATCCTTCCGTACTATGGATGGCAACGGGTTGGATTTGGGTCGGGTTTTAGTGTACCCGTACCCGTACCCATTTATAATATCCAAACTCGTGCCCGCCCCATTACCCGCCGGGTACCCGATTAATATTATCCATCGGTTTTTCGGGTTTCCTCGCAGGTATCCGTTAACCCCAATTGAATATTATATGGACAAAATGATGGTATTAAAATTAAGTCACACTAAAATCCACCGACAAAACAAAGGAACACACCCTATTATATTAAAAAAAAAAATAAAGAAAATGAATATCGTATCAAACGATTTAACGCTTTTGAATAATTCATGTACAAAATAAAATGTGTTATGTAATAGAGATACTTATATTAAAAAAAATATATTATGTATTATGTATATATATTCTAGTTAATTATAAAGCGGGAATAGATTCGGTAAACGAGTACGGGTACGGGTAATCGGGCGGTTACTACTAGAACCGGTCACCAAACCCGTACCCGGCTAAAATATTTTATTAATACCCAAACCTGCCAACCCGCCCCTGAACCCGACCCAACCGGTTCGGGTTTCGGTTTTCCCCATCGGTTTCGGGTGCTTTTGCCATCCCTATTCCGTACCTTCCATAACATCTAAATTAATGAAATACATATTTCCTAAATATCTCGCATCATACAAATGAATGATCCTTAGTTGATACTCTAGCCTGAAATGATATTCTGATCGGCTTGATACCATATTGGTTTTGGATGAGTTAGTTGGCTTAAAAGGCTCCTTAACTAACCTAAGTTTATAATCAGTGACGGAGCTAGGATCTTTTTATTTGGATGGGCCGAAACAATACCTTATTGGTTTTGGATGAGTTAGTTGGCTTAAAAGGCTCCTTAACTAACCTAAGTTTATAATCAGTGACGGAGCTAGGATCTTTTTATTTGGATGGGCCGAAACAATACCAAAAAAAAAAAAAAAAAAAAAAGGACTTAATATTGTAAAAGGTTTCTAATTAGATCATCTAATGTATAATTTAAACCAAAAGTCCCTTCAATATCTTATTCAATAATACAAGATCGTCGCCCATTATAAACTGTAAACTTAAATACTCATGAGAAGTAAAATATAACAAAATAAATAATACTACAAGGCTACAAGCTTACAATCTTTTACCCATTCGCTATTAAGGGCCAGTTTGGTTTGACACTTTTGGATTAAAGGAATCCTTTCATTCCTAATAATGGTTGTTTGGTACAAATTTTCATTTAAAAAATGTGGGCCATTGTACCATAAACTCATTTCAAGCAGGGAGGTGTCTTTTGCAAAATCTAAAATCAACATGGGTCCCACATTAATTTACCCTCTCACAATACACTAAAAAAGCTAATAAAAAAAATACAACATCATTGATTCTAATTTAAAATTGTATTAAATAACTTTTAAAATATATTTTTTTAATTAATTATTATTATTTTTCTCTCTCCTATACCAACTCCATTTCTTTCAAACGTTTCCCAAATCCGAATCCAATTACAATCCCACTTACAAACCAAACGCACCCTAAAACTTCAACGATTTGTAAATTGTAACCCTTCACACCTAAATATCTAACTGTTGTTCATTTGGCTGAGCTAGGTTATTTATCTTTGGGTAGGCCCAATATTACTAAATGGATTTAACACATTACATTATATGAAAGTCACTATATCTAGTATATGTTTTTGATGGACAATGACCAACCCCAAGCTTCACTTGGCTTCGTCCCTGTCTATAATCATCGTNCTCGTGCCCGCCCCATTACCCGCCGGGTACCCGATTAATATTGTCCATCGGTTTTTCGGGTTTCCTCGCAGGTATCCGTTAACCCCAATTGAATATTATATGGACAAAATGATGGTATTAAAATTAAGTCACACTAAAATCCACCGACAAAACAAAGGAACACACCCTATTATATTAAAAAAAAAAAGGTTAAAGAAAATGAATATCGTATCAAACGATTTAACGCTTTTGAATAATTCATGTACAAAATAAAATGTGTTATGTAATAGAGATACTTATATTAAAAAAATATATTATGTATTATGTATATATATTCTAGTTAATTATAAAGCGGGAATAGATTCGGTAAACGGGTACGGGTACGGGTAATCGGGCGGTTACTACTAGAACCGGTCACCAAACCCGTACCCGGCTAAAATATTTTATTAATACCCAAACCTGCCAACCCGCCCCTGAACCCGACCCAACCGGTTCGGGTTTCGGTTTTCCCCATCGGTTTCGGGTGCTTTTGCCATCCCTATTCCGTACCTTCCATAACATCTAAATTAATGAAATACATATTTCCTAAATATCTCGCATCATACAAATGAATGATCCTTAGTTGATACTCTAGCCTGAAATGATATTCTGATCGGCTTGATACCATATTGGTTTTGGATGAGTTAGTTGGCTTAAAAGGCTCTTAACTAACCTAAGTTTATAATCAGTGACGGAGCTAGGATCTTTTTATTTGGATGGGCCGAAACAATACCAAAAAAAAAATAATAAAAAAAAAATACTTAATATTGTAAAAGGTTTCTAATTAGATCATCTAAAGTATAATTTAAACCAAAAGTCCCTTCAATGTCTTATTCAATAATACAAGATCGTCGCCCATTATAAACTGTAAACTTAAATACTCATGAGAAGTAAAATATCTATGTATTCTAATAAAATAGAGTTTTGTACCACCCATTGAAGCAGCCTGTGCAATTAATGGGCTGATGTGTCTAGATGGAGAGGGCATTGATATTTTAGGTAGGTACAACTCCACTGATAATAAACTTTTTCTATATACAATCCCAAATGAAACGGACAACCAAAACTTCTTCTATACTCTTTGTCTACACTCAACATTGATTACATTCAATGTGATCAGTTACAATTACGATCAATCAATTTATTATTGCAATCCTCTCCAATATGATTTCAAATAACAAATTCTCTACACGCTCCCTAAATCGATTTATTCTCAATCATTCAATCCATACCCATGGTTCAAAACATCAACAATGTATACCTTCAAGTTTGTTTGGGTTGGTCGAACAACACAATTGGACGATAGAAAAGCTGCCCCGCAAGCAGCAGAGGTAAGTTTGGTTTTTGAATTCTCATTTAAATTATTATATCAGTTACTTATAGTTACCATTAACCATTTACAGGAGTTTATCACCAGCAATAATCGGCCAAAAGCCACCCATGTAACACGAGTAATTTAAGGTTATGATTCACATTCTTTCAAGTATACCTTTGAATATTGACCACCATCAGTTACACCTTCTCCTCAGAATAGAGAAAACATCGCTGAGAATGGAGGAAAAGAATCAGGTAATATGAATGGTCAATCTGAGTTGTGTTTTATATCGTGCGGGTCAGATAGGTAGAACTGGACGTGTAGTAAAATAATGATCCGCTTTGACTTTCTTATGCTACTTTTGTGTTGTAGCTCTACTGAAGCAACAACAGGTGGTGGACCAAAAGGAAAAGAAAAAAAAAATGTTCCCGTAACAGAGGAAATTGTTCCACCTTTGCTTAATTCTAACGGAAAACTTGAGGTTTTGATCACAAGCTTCTTTCTGTACTCATTTGTTCCATTTTAGGGCTCATTCATATTTTTAACTTATTATTGTGTTTAGGTACGGTCTCTTGATGGTGGTGGAAAGGATAGCATTGAGGTAAATCTAAAAGAAAAAAAAATGCATATATAAACAGAAGGAAATTAGTGATTGCATTTTTAATTCATCTCTATTACAGGAGGACCAAAATACAGCTTGTGAGGAATGTAGCAAAGGGTTGTGAGGTATTTTTACGATATGTAGTTATTTCTCTTTCGGGCCTATATGACAACTTGTGTTACTATTCCTAATATTGTTCATCATGCTCAAGTGTATATATTGATTCTGCTGTGAGACATGTCCTTCTTAGACAGGTAAATCGACTATACTCCTAAATGTTTTTATTTCATAACGTTCATGAGTCATATACTGATATACCGGCCCTTAACTGAAATGATGTAAAAATTTTAGGACCATCAAAAAGAAAAAGGTAGCTAAGAAGTTAAGTTTGTGTTTTCAAGAACGGTTTTTGAAAGTGGGATGGTGGAATAGGGAATAAATTGCATATCCTTGGATCTTTATAACGGTCTTGAAAGTTGAATGGATTTCTAATAGCTTTTTAGAGTTGGATGGTTTCTGGAATGATTTTCTTTGGTGCAGTAAACATATTAGAAATCAAGTTAAAACTTCATAGCTAATTATTTTGTTGGTACTGTGGTAATGGTGTGTTAAATGTGATTTTTATATGCATGTTGTTGTTTCCTTCAATACTCTGCCTTTGAGTCTTGAATCCAATATTGTTTGCAGGTAATAAAGGTTGAAGTAACTATATCATTTTTTGCGATAAAAACATGTGAGCTTTTGCATCGGTAAGTTCCCGAAGCGCTGCCACAACCACCTCTGTCATTATACCTATTAGTCACTTAAATAGGTAGAATTTGTGAAATGCTTAAATAGCCCTTCTGCAATTAATACAACTTTAGGCAAAGGCATTTTAAATCATTAGTTAAAGCCTGTTAGATTATGGGGGTGTTTCGCTCAGCACAATTGCATACCGTATTATCAAGATACCATTAGCCACTCTTTTTGCCCAAAAAAGTTTAAGCTTAGTAACTTCTATGAGCTAATTAAGTTATCCTAAAGAAGCGAAGAAGGAGAAAAAGGACGTTTACTCTTTAGCATGTTTTATATGTTTGGATGCGTCAGTTTATTCAGTAAAAAGTCCATGCTCAATTGCTCATATATTTCATTAACTATTTTGTTAGATTAATCGCTTTTAGAGACAACCATTAATTTACTCAACTGGATTTGTTAATAGCATATCTTGGGATATGACGGCTTCATTGTATAAGGTTTTGATAAGGAGGGACAAGGCTAAGATGTGTCACTTGGCAAATGTTTTAGTAGCTATGTGTTTATACATGCTTGAAGCCTTGAATGTGTTCATCATCATTATAAGTGATTGGCCAAGTGTTTTTATCTGCTGAAAAAGAAGTGTAGTATGAGTAGATGTCTTAGTACCTTTTACAAGCAAGTAGCAGACTTTATGTTTGCCTAACCCCGAGTTTATTGTCAATTGCAGAATTCCACATCATACATGCAACAGTTAGTAAGAATGAAAAGCAACAATTACATGGCTGTCAAATGCTTACAAAGGAATTCCTCAGGTATAATCATCTTCTTGATGTGCCACATTCTTTCAAATACTTGCTTAAATGTTCAAACATTACGTTGTAGCTTCTATAAAAGGTGGCAAAATGGGCGGCCATGTATTTTGGGTAAAGGGTCAAAATAGGTAATTCTGCACGGGCCGAACATGTTTGTCAAAAAATTCAATTTTTGTATATAAAATGTTTATGACTCACTTCGAGTTCAGGTATTTTTTATTACTTGATGTATCTATTAATTATTGTTCAAATTGTATGTTATTTATCAAGTGTACTAGAGATGTTTTGTCGCTCCCATAAGTTGATATGTACTTATCATGTCGTGTTTCACACATGAATAGTTATATGTTGTATCGGCACAAGTTTATAGTAAAAATGCTTGAAACAACTTGAATTCCAAATGAAACGCGCTATCAACTTATATATTTCGTTAATCTAATTATTTTATAGGGTTAGTAACTTAAATACACATGTGTCCTGTTTGTTGGAACAACTTGAAGGTCAAATGCATAGAGAATGGTTGCACAACATATGTTTCATTAGTAGCAACTTTATATTTCACAATTGCGTATACTAATGTGGTTCTTTCTAACGTCAAACTTCATAATATACGAGTCATTATCTATTTTTTTTATGTTTCTTTAAAATACCAGTGAATTTCACGAGTCTTTAAAGCCATAGGGCCAACAGACTTGGATATTCTCGAGAATTTGACTCCTGCTGTCAGGAAGCAAGTTTAGGTCTTGAGAGGCATTCAGGTAAAAGATGTTATAACTATGTCAATAAGATTTGTTTATAAAGAAATAATCTTATTAGCTGCTTATTATCTGATGCATTTTGTATGATAACCTCAAGGTACAACCAACATCTGTGGGGTTTAGTTCAGTCCAGCCGTTATAATCCATCCATCTGGCATTGGGAACTCACCGTCCAATTCGTCTTCCCAATTCATATCACCACAAAAGACTGGATTTGGTTTTTTATTGAGAAACTCAATTGCTTTGTTTGCTTATTTGACAAAATCAACAAAACCATCATCCACAACAAGTGAATCATCCCTAATCTGCAGGAACCTGGGATGCTTTATGGGAGAAAATCACAAAAAACTGGCCCATTAATAGGAACATAGTTAGACGGTTTGATTTGTTTTATACATTGTACGTATTGAACCGCTTTTGGTAAGCGTTGTAGTGGTTGAAACATCAAGTCATTGCGAGGATTATTGAAGTGTTTTAAATAATAAGTGGTTTTCTTGTGAAATTGGTCACTGAACTTATACATCATTGATTACAATTTTGTTACTATGCATTAAAATATTTTGCAGCTAAAGTTATACTAGAATGATGGCCAATCGAGGAGTAGCAATCAGTCACACTTGCTGTATTTAGTAGGATTGACTGATTGTGATTATTCTGAATATAATGGTTGGATACATGGTTTAGAAGAGATGTCTAGGAAGAATGGTGATGCTATTCTTTAATAGCTACCTTTTTTTCCTAACTATAATGAGTCATGAGGTAGGACTGTTATAGTCTGGTCATTTGGTTGTTTATTATTGTCAAAGGAAATGTAACCATTTGGTCCATAGTTTTGCCTAAAGTTACGTAAACATATCATTTTATTCACTTATATCATAATATCATATACACACGAAACCACACAACCCACCACCACCAACATTACCATTTACTTAAACATATGCCAAGATACGAATCATTTGAAGACCTAACTGACTTTGGGGTTCAGTGAATAATTAGTTGCATGAATATTCTTGCATATTAAAATAACTTCTTTCACGTAGGTTAAACCAAGTGGCTCAAAGAAGAAACACAAGAAGCAGGGTAAGTGTATCTATTCAATAAATGTTACCCACATTACCCAAATCTCATAATAGACTATTTGATAATGTGACTTCATATCCATTGCGAGTAGCAGCAAGTGTATCTATTCAATATGTTGATATTAAATAATAATGCATAGTTTATCAAACGCTACTACAAATGTAGTTTACAAAGAGGTTCTTTACGGTCTATGATCACGTATCGAGAGGTATGTACCAAGTGGAACATGATGTGATTTATGCCGTTTTCTTGATTTTACATATATTATCAATCACACAAAATGTTTTACTTACACTTTCTTCTTATACTTATTAGGTTATCAACAAATGCTCATTGCCTTACCAAGGCTGTCAAGATTTGCTTTTCATCTACATTATCAAGATTGAAGCACGCGTGCATGGCCGTTTATTACATTCTCAGTTACAAGCATTGTACTATATACTATCATTGACTTATTAGTTGATATTCCTTTCGAATAAATGATTCATCCTGTTTACTTTGTGGTTTTTTCCTTACTTTGTTTACACACACTATTTTTTTTTTGCACGATCTCATCTAAAAACCCGTGGGTTACCACGGGTCTATAAGCTAGTAACAAAATAAATAATACTACAAGGCTACAAGCTTACAATCTTTTACCCATTCGCTATTAAGGGCCAGTTTGGTTCGACACTTTTGGATTAAAGGAATCATTTCATTCCTAATAATGTGGGCCATTGTACCATAAACTCATTTCAAGCAGGGAGGTGTCTTTTGCAAAATCTAAAATCAACATGGGTCCCACATTAATTTACCCTCTCACAATACACTAAAAAAACTAATAAAAAAAAATACAACATCATTGATTCTAATTTAAAATTGTATTAAATAACTTTTAACATATATTTTTTTAATTAATTATTATTATTTTTCTCTCTCCTATACCAACTCCATTTCTTTCAAACCTTTCCCAAATCCGAATCCAATTACAATCCCACTTACAAACCAAACGCACCCTAAAACTTCAACGATTTGTAAATTGTAACCCTTCACACCTAAATATCTAACTATTGTTCATTTGGCTGAGCTAGGTTATTTATCTTTGGGTAGACCCAATATTACTAAATGGATTTAACACATTACATTATATGAAAGTCACTATATCTAGTATATGTTTTTGATGGACAATGACCAACCCCAAGCTTCACTTGGCTTCGTCCCTGTCTATAATCATCATGAAAAAGGAGAACTACCACCCCTGGGTACCACTATCAGTCCCAATAGAAGCCAGGTTGGGCACTGGGTGAAGGAAAAGGAAAAGCTCATAGGCGTTGATAGCTTCAATATCCGCTTTTGTTCCATTATTGACATGCAATACCATCGTGTCTTTCCTCAAAGGAGATGATCTGCACACATTATGTTTTGATTTGCACACTCATTTGTACAATTGGTTAAAGCAGTACAACAATTTAATGCACATGATTGAGTGTCCCGATCAAAAAATAAAGTACACCCATGCATATCATTGTAGATTTTAATTACACATTCAATATCAAGCACTCAAGAATAAATAGAGAAAGTATATTGTTCAATCATAAACATACTCGATTTGTTGGTGTCACGAGCCTTGCCCTTCTTTAGCTCAACAAGGTAGGAGGGACAATTTATCCTCCGATGGCCTTTTGATCCACAGTGGAAGCAATCAACATTGTTAGTCAGGTTTTCCCTTTTGGGAGGTGCTGGAATCTTCTTCCTAGCAACTCCTTTGTCTTTTCCCCTTCCATTTTGGCTTATTATTGTTTTTCTTCTTAACTCCTATTTCTTGAACATACAAGGCCTCAGGATTCTTGGATGGAATATTATTCTCAACAGTCACAAACATCTGGTGAACTTCTGAGATAGTATTCTCCCAACGATTCATGTTATGATTCATTACAAGTGAATCATAACTCCTTGGTAGTGAGTTCGTTATGATACCCACACTAGGTTGTTAGGTTGTTAAGTAGGGGAGATCGATCGAGGCCTCTAAAATTGTTCAACATATCTCTTCGTATTAAAAACATAAGCTCCAACAGAATGTCCTTCAGACATCATGGATTAACTTATAAGTATCAGTCAATTCCTTATTTGCATGACGCCAAAACATCATTTTGAGTTCATCTAGCATGTTGTATACACTACGGTTCTCCATGTCCTTTTAAAGGCTATGAGCCATACTTGCAAGCATGAGCATGGTTATCTTCTCTTTTTCATAGTTCGGCTTGTTCCATGCATTACGCACAACTATTGCATCATCATCCTCTAGACGAGGAGGTTAGGGTTGCTTAGTAATTGCCAATGTTGCAAAAATCGTGAATCGGTACTGAGGCGGTCCGGGGCCGATTAGCGATTTTTTACCGATTAATCGGCCGATTTTCTTGACTCGGCTGATTAATCGGCCGATTTCCGTGGAATTCTCTCCAAGGTCCTGGGCCGATTACCGATTAATCGGCCGATTCGGCCGATTTTTGCACACTGTTAACTAATTGCCATCTTAAAATATAAAAAAAAATATATATATATATATTTTGGTAATTTGATAGTAAATCCTCTTGCAATTTATAACCCAAAATTCTAAGATCCACGTAGATGTTGTCATAACCGTGTAGGTGATAAAATGTAAAATGGTCAATTCCATATATATCCACTAAAAACTTGCATATTTGCATATTTTCCCAAAACATACTTAAACACCATTGTACATTATGCATTAAAAACTTGTGTTTTGAGAAAATATGCAAATATGCAAGTTTTACTGGATATATATGCAATTCCCCAATGTAAAAAGAAACTAAAAGAAGGATAATTTATAAAGTTCCAAAAGGCTAATATTCACATAAGATGAAACGTAGTAGGTGTGAAACTGTAGAAACGTAATAGGTGGGAAACTGTACCAAGAAACTTAACAAAAAGAAATATAATGAATAAATTGTTTGGTAAAATGTAAAATAACATTATATTTGATTGACCAATATATTTACAATCAAGTCTAGAAAAAAAAATAAAAAAAATAAAAGTGTAAACTTTTTAACTTTTATAAATTTTTAGTAAGTTTATAAATTTAACGAATTTCTGTTAGATTTTTATTTAAAACAAACTATTAGAGGACAGATATGACCCAAGCCCACAATCGGGCTTGGGCTATATCTATCGTTTAATGCAAACAACATGTACTATTATTATCGTCATTGTTATTATTACATTATTTTTAACAGATTTAATCGTAATACTAAAACCTCTGTATTTGTGTGGAATTATAAATATGAAAATGCAATCATGAGTAACTCTGGTTTACATATAAACAAGGTTATAAATATCGCGAGGCGTGGCGTGGCGGGATGACCAAGCCTCACGCCTTATCGGCCAAGGCGAAGCTTTTGCGTTTATAAGGCGTGGCGTAAGGCGGACACAAAATATGAAAATATTTATAAATTTATATTACATTTCATATATATCGAGTTTACAAAGAGACGTGGTATAAGGCGGCATAATGCGTGGCGTGAGGGCATGACTAAGCCTCACGCCTTTGCGGAGCCTTTGCGCGCCTTTTAGAACCATGCATATAAATACTTAAGGCTTGTTTATTAAATTCTTTTATTAAGTCATGTTTAATTAAGAGATGACTTAATGTAGACAACCTCAGTTTTATTACTTAATATTTTCAGTTTTTCTTTTTCTATTAAGTCACAAACAAACAGTTTTCATATGACTTAGTTAATTCAGATTTTTTCATATTAAGTCAATTAAGTCGAAATCAAACACCCCCTTCATATATATAAACTAAATACTACATGATTTATTTCTTCACTAGTCTATACACAAGAGTTAATTAGTTTAAAAAAAAAAAAAAAAAAAAAAAAACTTCCTGAACCAAACAAGTAAACAACCAATACCATCTCACTGCCAAAACTCCAAAACTTCTTCAAATCCCCCATCATCCACCGTCCAATTTACTCTCCAAAAAACCAACGGCCACAGATCACGATCCGTACCACCCCCTCTTCCACCAATCACACCCCTCCTCTCTTCCCTATATAAACAAACACATTTCACCAACACTCCCTCCATTCAAACCCCTCATTTTCACACACTCAAAAACACACACTTATTTCAAAAAATGGCACCAAAAGCAGCAGCAGGAAAGAAACCAATAGCAGAAAAATCCCCAGCAGCCCCAAAACCCAAAGCCGAAAAGAAGGTCCCAAAAGACGCATCATCACAAGACAAGAAAAAGAAGAAGCACAAGAAGTCAGTGGAGACTTACAAGATCTACATCTTCAAAGTGCTGAAACAAGTTCATCCAGATATCGGAGTCTCGAGCAAGGCGATGGGGATAATGAACAGTTTTATCAATGATATTTTTGAGAAGCTGGCTCAGGAGGCGAGTAGGCTGGCTAGGTATAATAAGAAGAACACGCTTTCGAGTAGGGAGATTCAGACTGCTGTTAGATTGGTTTTGCCTGGGGAGTTGGCTAAGCATGCTGTTAGTGAAGGGACTAAGGCTGTTACCAAGTTTACTAGCGGTTAGGGTTTTGGGGGGTGTTTGGGTTTTGAATTAGGGGTTTATTTTGTTATGTTTTGATTGATGTATATCGGTTATGGTTAATGGAATTGAATGGAATGAGCTTGGTTAATGAATTCATCTGTTTACTGTTTCTTTGTGTTTGTTTCTTGTGTTATTAGTTATTGATTAGTTATGTTTAAGGTGTCTATTGACCGATAATAAACTACTTAAGGTTTGATTACAAGATTGGACTGCTGATATAACACATTTTTGGTTTGATTTTCGCATAGCTTATCTTTTGAACTATTTAAACATCTGATCTAGTCTTTGTCAAAAGTTTGTTGGCAAATATATTTGTATGAAGACGTTGACTAATAATGCAGTCAAAGCGTTTGTTGAAACATGTGGCTGTAACCATGTTGGCGTAAAAGCTAGCTGCAATGCAAGAAGAGTCTAGTTTTGCTTATTGTCATGTTGTTCTGTTCTCTTATTAAGTAATTTAAGATATCTTGTTTCTAAAATGTGACTAGTTTTACGTTATTGATACTGAGATTAAGCACCTGTTAAAAGGTAGGGTCTGTACATTGATATTAATATCTACGAAAATGATCCAACAGGAAGAAGAAAACATGATTGTATTATGTTATAAACGTATGAGATTGTATCCATTGAGATCTTAAATGATTTTGACTTGGTTGAACAGCGTTGGAGAGATATTTAAGAAATATACATCGGGAAAATTGCCATTGGCCTTCAAAAGCATACCAGCAAAGGATGACTGGGAGCATCGCTTGTACTTAACAGAACAAGATAATTGGTCACCAAATGCAGTGTACCAAACCACCGGAATGGCGGAATCCTTGCTTCCAATATGAATTCAAGTAAAGTGGAACTGTTTTACAAGGTTGTTTTACTTCCTCATATTAGAAAAGATATAAAGCAAAACAATAAAACTTCATTTTGCATTATATCAAGCCTTGTAAAAGGCTGTATACAAACCGGCTGCATTCAATAAGGGAATTTTGTTTCCACTATGCGAGGTATGAAATTACCAAATACTAAAGAAATAAAGTTTTTTACGGGGAGCCTAAGCATGGTTTTAATTTGCAGTCTAGCATTGATGAAACTAGCAAAAATGGAGTATGGTGGCACAACAAGGTACGTATTCCATATGGTAATTAAAGTAGAGTTATTGGATAGTTACTTATGCTTGCTTAAAATTTACTGTCTTCTGGTGCAGCTACTTTATAAAGCTATTAGTTAACAGAAATATGCTTTGCCATATCAAGTTGTTGATGTAATGGTTTCACATTTTATGAGATTTTGTGAAGACTCCAAGGACATACCTGTGATATGGCATCAGTCTCTTCTTGCATTTATGCAAAGGTTAGTTTCGCCTTTTTCCTCAAAGCTGTTAACTTTATAGTCTATAGGAGCCGTACCAAGGTGAACCATCTACCTAATAGGTTGTGGGATCAAGTCCCATTTGTGGACAATGGGTAAGTTATAAAGGTGTAGAGTATATTAGAGTAGTGTGTGCGTAGCTTTCTAGTCTTTACGCATTCCATGACTTTAGAATCGTCACCTATTTTAGACATTAACGAATAATGCAAAATCTGCAGGCACAAACATTAACTGCCAGTGGAACAGAAAGATGACATTAGTTATCTTTTGAAGAAGCAGAGACATTAATTGGTATGTATAATTATCCATAAATTCGCCCACTTAAGCTGATTATAATATCAAAAAGTAGTCAAAGTACTAAATATCAAGCACTCTTTCTCAATGCAGGTCACGCCTGAAATTCTTAAGGAGTTGCAGAATAGCCATAACCGTGGGGAGAAGGAGAGCGATCTTATTATGTCTATTAATATCCTTTTGCTCAGTTTATGTTTTCTACTTTCCCTTCTTTAATTCAAGTACTTCTACAAGTTTTTGCAATGTGATATTGCTCAACACCAAAAAGGTTTTGGAAAGGGTCAAAATATAATTCTCGTTGGGTTTGGAATAACTGGTTTGTCTAATATGTATTCAATAACTGTTTTAATTTCAGTAGTAATCTAATATTGTGAATTTAATGAATTTAGGAGGGTTTTATTTATTAACACCTTGTGAGGTTTAACAAATTTGGTCCGTTCTAAAATGTTTTAGACTATAACTCGAGTCCATCTATTGATTAGTAAATGGGTCAAGATTATCACATTGTGGGGTCAAGATTATCACATTGTGGTCTAACATTATTTTTCAACTTTTTAGAAAATCTCTTACTCCCTCCGTCCCAAAATTATTGTCCAGCTTGAATTTTCAAAGTCAAACTGGTTCAACTTTGACCATAAATATATTTTTTTAATTATATAATACTTGATGAAAAATTATACCATTGAAAAGTACACTTAAAACCCAATCCACTTATATATTTTGCATCAAATACTATATAACATCAACAAAAATATTTAAGGTCAAAGTTAAAGAAGAAAGACTAAAAAAGTCAATAGTGGACAATAAATTTGGGACGGACGGAGTATTATATAAGAGATGATTTTTTTGGAGCATACGACTTTATGCACAAAGACCATGCGCAACCGTATGGTCATATTACCGATTCTGTCGAAAACCTTTTTGGAGCATACGGTTGTATGTGCATATACCATACGGTTATGGTCATGTCACAAATTCTAACAAAATCCTTTTGGAGCATACAACATATGCACATATACTATACATGGTCACTCACTAATCACTATACATATAAAACCTCATTTTCAGCACTTCACACATTTTCACGAAAACCATTCATTTATATACTACAAACCCAAACTCCATGACATGTTAAAAAAATTAGTTTAAGCCTCAACCTTCAAAAGTTACAAGCTACCAAAAGATGGGTGTATAACACTTATATCCGAACACCCTTTTTTAGCTTACTACTTGGGTTTCATAACATTCACAAGTTACATGTTTTTCCGGCAAATATACATGACTGCCAAATACATTGGGGCGTTACTAGTTGTATCAAAGGAAGGTGAAAGAAGCTCGTATTGCCAACCACGAGCATACACCGTTAGCTATCACATGGTCCCCTACCTTTTATCTTTATACACCCCATTTGGCTCACCTACAAAACATGTTATTTAGTAACGTAAGCAAATGCTTAGTGAGTAAACGAAAGCATAACAACAATAATCATAAGGTACATTAACCGAAACATAAACAATATCATAGTACTATATTACATGCGCATATTATCGAAGCAACACTTAGGCTTCCACTTAGCTAATTTATAGTGCATCATTTAGACACTCATAAACAATGTAGTGATGCATGTCTTAGGCATCCATATAGGGGTGTTCACAAATTGGGTTACCCACAGGAACCGAAAACCGAAACCAAACCGAATAGAATCGATCCGAATTTGTAATCGAACTGAATTTTCCAAAACCGGATCGAATTGAATTAAATATCTGGTTTTGGTTTTGGCAAAATGAAAACGGACCTGAACCGAAAACTGAATTCACATAAATATATAAATCTTTTATATATTTATTTATATATTAAAAAACATTAAAACTCTTTCCTAGTATAAACATAACAGTTTTTTTTTTTTTTTTTTTTTTTTTTTTTTTTTTTTTTTTTTTTTTTTCGTCGCTAAAATTCCATATAGTTAAATGAAAAAAATATAAATGATTGAATTCGGGTTATTCACGTCAACTCGAAAACCGAACCGCATTCATATTCGGTTTTACCAAGAATTTTTTTATAACCGAACAACCCAAAAACCGAACTGATGAACACCCCTACACCCATGAAGATATCCATATAGTGCATCGATTCGGGACCCTCAATACCAAGTTCACGCATCGCTTACTCGCCCAGAATGTGTAG
The DNA here is from genome assembly GCA_014162995.1 of Artemisia annua. Lineage (NCBI taxonomy): Eukaryota > Viridiplantae > Streptophyta > Magnoliopsida > Asterales > Asteraceae > Artemisia > Artemisia annua. Next base: position 24,000 of record LBNU01014864.1, on the reverse strand, counting down.
TGAAGAAGCATCATTTAGGCTCCTTTTTAACTACATATGTAAACTTGTTGTTGCTCACATTTATTCCTTTTTAACGAAGGATTGAGTGGATGTCAATTGTTTGAAACTTGGTATTTGTGATTGATCCAACATCGACCAGAGGGTTATTGATTCGAATTGATCGTGTTAACACGTTTCTAATGAGGTCATTGATTGTTACGTATTGTTTTTCAATATTTTTCCTGATAACTTGTTAGTTCTCAAGTAAACTTCAATGACTTGTAACTGTATCACATAAATATGCAGCCACATTGTTAGAAGACTACAATGCCCCAAATAACCATGTGCATAAATTATAAGACCAAAATTCAAAGTCCAAATTCTAACTTATATGTATTAACTTCAAGTGACAATGTGACAAGTAGCATACATCTTGCTAGTAGTGATATAAAACTGCTTCAAAATATTCAAGTATTGGTAGCAAATCCATATGGTGAAATCATTCATATATGCATTCAAACCAATCAAATGTATATATGATCCCACATCGTTGGAGGGTAAAAAAGGGTTGAGAGGATGTCAATTGCTTGAAACTTGGTATTTGTGATTGATCCCACATCGACCAGAAGATGTAAAGTGAGGAGTAGGTGAGGTGTATAAAACAAGGAGTTGGGGTATGGTTGTAGGCATCTTTGCGCTTGGGGCAATGACGCAGCTAATGAGGTAATAACCGAGGCGCGTCAATTGCTGGTTGAAAACTATTTCCAAACCCCCTCCTTGGCTTTGGTTCTGCCTTAGCCATCGAGAATTTCTGGAAGGACTCCCTTTTATTAGGGTAAAGTCATACAATTTTTAGTCTAAATAAATTTTGTGTAGCCTTGGTCTAACGACAAATTCAATTACCTTTGGTTCTGCCTTAGCCATCAAATACAAGAGACCCTGTTGTATATTAATGCTCATAAAAGGATTGACAGGATGTAAACTGCTTGGAATTATGTGATTGATCCCACATTGGTTTGATGGTCGAAAAGAAAGGGTTGGGGTATTGGAAAAAGCATATATGCACTCCAGCCATCTAAGATCAAAGAGACATTGGACCATAAGTCAATATTTCAGCAGCCATACATTTCATTTGAAAGCATTTACTAAACTACCAAGTGAAAGAACAATCTTTAACATTTGATATCCAGATGTAAATAAGGCAGTCCAACAAAACAAAGTTCAGCTGTCAACTCAAACAAAAACTTACGTGAACAATAAGTGATGAAGCAAAACACCATCCACAGAGAGTTACAGCAAGAAATTATTGTCATAATAGAAAACCATTAGTACGACAGTAGTCACAGTACTAGTGCGCTGCACTAATTTTACTAACTGGAGGAACCAATGCATCATGAAATCTCCATATTCACCAACCTTTTGACTGTTTCTTTTTATCATCCCGCTTCTTCTTGGACATCTATTAGATATCATAATTGAGGTAAGAATGTGTTATTAGCTTTATAAAAAGGATTTTTGAAATTTCTCCAATAAGTATGTATGTGTGTAATGAAGTTATTGGATGTTAAACTAAACTTAGTATAGTTTGGTTAGAAAATTGTAAATTAGAAAGTATAGGTATGTATTATGTATTTTAGTTTTAGAAGTCTGGAAACTCATATGTATTGGGTTGGGCCATAAGAATAAAACGGTATAAACCGTTATATAGAATAGGTATGTCGTTTACTTTTATTGAATCGGTGTGTCGCTTGGCATGAAGGCAACGATTCATGTATTATAAATAGGTTAGTTTCTGTAAAACAAAACATCAGTTGTAAGTTATAATCAATACAATTCAAAGCAGATAGTTACATATTCGTTTATTCATATCAGTTTCTGCAATCTGTGTCTACTTATTGTCGCATAGTTTCTGTCCCAAGTTGCTGTTCCAAACGCACCATACAGAAGGTATAAAACAGCCTGTGAAATCAGAATCTCCCAACAATTGGTATCAAGAGCGAGAACGATTCCGGGAATCAATCAAGTAAGAAGGAAAGAAGAAGCAAGAATCAAAAGCGAACGGTTGTTGTACAACCTGGTGTGTAGCGATACTGGAACCACCATCAGAAGAAGAAGACGTCTGGTGTTTGCCCTAATCGACCGTTTTTAATTCTTTCAACCTAAATTCTTTTTACTACTCTATATAAATTAGGAAAAGTTTTATTGATTGTTAGTAAGATAGAAATTCCCATTAGTGAAAAACCCCGATTGATTAGAATAGCAAAAAACGAATCATATTCCTTTTACAACATCCTTAGTGGCAACATCCTTAGTGGTTATATCCTTAGTGGCAACATCCTTAGTGGCAATAAAGAACTTAGTGGAAATCAAGTCCTTCGTGGCAAACAAGACCTTAGTGGCACAGATAATAAGCAAAAGAAAACCTGAGTGGTACAAGCAAAACAAAGAAAGATAGGAAGAAAGAAGGCTAGAAAGGCTAAAGCACGTCAAAGCATGACGAACGACAAAGAACAAAATATTGCACTTCAATGCCCGAAACTTATTGACACAAACTACACAACATGGGCAATCATGATGGAAACAATATTGAAGGCATATGGCATTTGGGATGCAATAGAAGTAAAAGAAGGAGACAAAGCAAATGAGAAGAAAGAAAACACATCAAAGGCAATGATCTTCCAAACATTGCCTCAAGATGTTTTAATGCAAGTAGCACAATACTCGACTGCAAAAGAAGTATGGGAATCAATTAAAGTCAAGTATTTGGGGGCCGACTTAGTTCAAAAGGCAAGACTGCAAACGTTAAGAAGTGAACTAGAGACTCTACGAATGAAACCGGATGAGAAAGTAAGTGATTTTGGAGGGAAGTTAAGTAGTATAAAGGCAAAGTTTAAAAGCCTTGGTGGAAAGTTGAAAGACAAAGTGTTAGTAAGAAAACTACTCAACTCCGTTCCAAAGAAGTTTCTACCAATAGTGGCGTCTATCGAGCAATATCAAGAAATTGACACCATGCCATTTGAAGAAGCAATAGGACGAATAACTGCTTTTGAAGAACGACTCAAAAGTCAAGACGAACATGAAGAAAATCATCAAGACAAACTTCTAATGGCAAGTTCAAGAAATCAAGGACATGAAAGAGGACGAGGAAGAAACTTTAACAAAGAAAGAGGTACATATCGAGGAGAACGAGACAAGAGTGACAGGAAATGCTACAAATGTGACAACTATGGACACCTTTCATATGACTGCACCAAATGGAAGGAGAAAGACAACAATGAAAAATCACATAGCAACAAATGGAAAGACAAGAAAGAAGAATCTCTTCTCGCTTATTACTCTGATGAAGATGCAGCGTTACTGTGAAGACAAGTCAAGAAAGTTGAAGACTCACCATGGACAAGTTTAGTTTATGGGGGAGTATTGGATGTTAAACTAAACTTAGTATAGTTTGGTTAGAAAATTGTAAATTAGAAAGTATAGGTATGTATTATGTATTTTAGTTTTAGAAGTCTGGAAACCCATATGTATTGGGTTGGGCCATAAGAATAAAACGGTATAAACCGTTATATAGAATAGGTATGTCGTTTACTTTTATTGAATCGGTGTGTCGCTTGGCATGAAGGCAACGATTCATGTATTATAAATAGGTTAGTTTCTGTAAAACAAAACATCAGTTGTAAGTTATAATCAATACAATTCAAATCAGATAGTTACATATTCGTTTATTCATATCAGTTTCTGCAATCTGTGTTTACTTATTGTCGCATAGTTTCTGTTCCAAACGCACCATACAGAAGGTATAAAACAGCCTGTGAAATCAGAATCTCCCAACAGAAGTTACCGTGTAGGGGGAGGCACTATGGGAGCTACTTAAAGCAGCCAAAACAAGACCAGCCATGCTTAACTGCAACCCTACTTCGTCTCGTATCTTTTGCCAACCCAACATCTGCATAATAATACCTCCATAGTACATTTATCGATAATAACAAGGTGCCATGTTGGTAGCAGCCCTGACAAATATTTTCATATAGCTTTAACAGAACTATGACCAAATAAAATTAGCTGGTTAAAAGGAACCAAAAAAATAGCTAATACCTTTTTCCTTTATAAAGGTAATTGTTTTTCCTTGTCGATCAGACGGTAATACTTTCAAAAACGAATTTAAGTCACTAAAGCACTTTTGGTCTTTGGAAGACGAGGACCACAACACAATCTGAATATTAGTTATGCCTTCATCTTCTTGTTGAAGTAGCTTCTCATATGTAAACTAGAAATGAATACAAGATAACGTAACATAAATAAATGAAGATCTCTACTTAACTATAGATACGAAACGGACTCTGAAGTCTGAACCATGTTAAAGTGCAATGCAAGTGAAGTAAGTGGCAAAAGACATCCAATAAAGGGTAATGAACATTTCATCGAATTAAGAGCATACGATTCTTATTGACAATATGGCTCCATCCTTTAAAATTAGTACGAGGAAAGTTTGATTTTAAAGTCATATATTGAGGACGGCAACACCAAAGTATCGCTTTCACAACAGCTACATAAACCCGCACTTCGTCTATGATGCGTGGTTCTAGCACAACTTGCTTGAGTTCATAAGGTGTTGACTGAACCACCTTCAGTTCCTCAACATTATTAATGAGATCCTATACAAGACAATTGGTAAATACAAGTGTGTGTTGGTACTTGGTAGTAAGTACAAACACATAAATGACACATCTGTTTTTCAGGTTTCTTGCCAACATTTGTTTGGTTTAAGATGTGATTGAAGTTTGCCATGTTGAGAGTTTTGACTGTGTGAGAATTGTATGCAAAGTAAAATACGAAATATAGAACAAGAGAATTATGCAAAGTACTTTTATTGATAATGAATGTGTTACAAAGTATTCTGCATGTAAACCTATTTATACAAGTCTAAACGTTGCTAATCAATCGTTGTGTCCTTAGTTTCTAAACGTTACAATGTTTAGAAGATAACTGACATTTAACCATAACTAACTAAACTAACTTAACCACTAACGCGGTGTTTGGGTTAACAGAATTACCCATTTACACTTTATACCCGTTTGACTTTATACATGAAATATAAACACTAAAGTCTTAATAATATTTACATATGATGATTTATCAAATCTTTGTCTTAAACACATTATAAGGTCTACATTTCCCCCCTAATGTGTTAAGATCAAAGTTTTCTTGAGTGCCTTTTTCTTCAATCTTTAAACGATGACATCAAAGCCATTCTCTTCACTGCTTGCTTCTTCATTCATTTGTGCTTCATTCCTAACACCAACCCGGTTTCCTTCTTGTTGTCCATGCCCATCCCTGACTGCCAATCTTTCCATACTTCTTTGTTGTGCAGTGTAACTGCTTTCACCTTCTTCATAAACTGGATCATCTGTTGTCCATTTGACTTGGGCAGTGCCATAGTACATGACAACTTTATCTATAAACTTTTGAAAACACCTTTTGTTGTGTCTCCATCCTCAGTGGTTAGGCCTTGCATTTGTGCTATCTTGTTCCATTTGCCACCTAAAGTGACTGATACATATCCTCCAAAACATTCTACTATCTTATGCAATGCAAGCAGATCAATTTTTATAGCCCCAACTATTGGTGGTATCTCTTCCAAGTGATCATAATTGAGATAGACCAAATAAAACCATCTTAACATATCTATATATTTTCTGTTGAACACATCCCAATTTTTATAGACAATAGCATCTTTTTTAATCAAATTCATGAAAGATAAAAACCTATTGAAGGAATTGACTTTCAATGAATAAAGTGTACCATTGTGACTGATAAAATCGTCATCTATGTAATCATGGACTTCATCTTCATCACATCTAAGTTCCTCCAGTCCCTTGACAAGTGATATTGCTTCATTCTGATCCAGAGATTCAAAGTACTTGTCCAAATATTTGTTGTGATCATCTATTGCCTTTTTCTGTCCCCATCCATGATCCATGTTTTCTGTTTCACTTTCATTTGCAGCCTTTGCTTCTTCATACATGTACTTAATTGTACACTTTGTGTTGTCAGTTGTGATCTTGTAACCTTGTTCCATCAGAAGTTCATAACTAAGAATGTTCAAAGATACCTCTGGGTATATTGGACATTTCTTATTATGACTTCTCCTTCATCAGTTTCCACAGCAACATTTCCCATACCATATGAAAAGATAAATTTGTTTTCTTTTTCCTCTTTGCCTATCAATTTGAAACTGTAGTGTATATCCTTGAATAGTGTATATCCTTGAATAGATTTCTACTAGGGCAAAGATGAAACCTATATTGTTTGCTGATGTACCAAATTTCATTCCATGTCTTGTGTTGTGATCCTTCAAGCATGAAATCTCCTACAACATGGACAGTTTCTGGGTACTTCACTTCCTCATCAAGTATTTGAGACTTGATCATGTCTTCCTTGTTTGATTCTGCAACTGCCAACCTTTTTCTGTATTCACATGCCCAAAAGGCATGACCCTTTTCTTTGCATATAAAATATTTGGCGTTTCTGTCCCTCTTTGTTTTCTTCTTTTCCTTTCTTGCTTTCTTCTTTTCCTCCTTGTGTTTCATCTTGGCCTCGTTAAAGGCTTCATTTTCCAGGACCTTATTTATCAATATTTCTTTTGCTTTGGGTGATAAACTTTTCCTTCTATTGCTCCATTGATTCAAACGAATTGGTGTTTCTCTAAGCAAGTATTTGCCTGAGAAAAATCCACCAGTGTTCTGAGATGATGTTGGCATATCCCATGATCTAGAGCCATAGCTTTGATACCAATGTTTTTCAGGTTTCTTGCCAACATTTGTTTGGTTTAAGATGTGATTGAAGTTTGCCATGTTGAGAGTTTTGACTGTGTGAGAATTGTATGCAAAGTAAAATACGAAATATAGAACAAGAGAATTATGCAAAGTACTTTTATTGATAATGAATGTGTTACAAAGTATTCTGCATGTAAACCTATTTATACAAGTCTAAACGTTGCTAATCAATCGTTGTGTCCTTAGTTTCTAAACGTTACAACGTTTAGAAGATAACTGACATTTAACCATAACTAACTAAACTAACTTAACCACTAACGCGGTGTTTGGGTTAACAGAATTACCCATTTACACTTTATACCCGTTTGACTTTATACATGAAATATAAAACACTAAAGTCTTAATAATATTTACATATGATGATTTATCAAATCTTTGTCTTAAACACATTATAAGGTCTACAACATCATATAAACAAATTTGAGTAAATAAATTACCCAAAAAGCGCTAATACGCAGATTCAAGTTTTTAAATCGAGTTTGCTTGTCCAAAAATTGTCTCAGCTTCTGAAACCAAAGAGCATTAACAGCACCAGTGGGGTGACATTCCATGCGTTCACTTGACAGGTATAAATTTCTTGGAGAAGGAAGGGTATTATGTGAACGGCCTTGGTAATAAAATAAATGCAAATTGGGGGTATTGATATCGATTTCTTCCAACTCTAATTCTGAATTTAGCACAAAATTCTTCAAGGAATGACTTGACAACCTCAGCTTTTTGTTGTTGTATTTATCAGGAAGATCCAAAACCAAATTTTCAAGGATGGGGAAGTTGGATAAGAAGTTAGTAAGATAATTTGATGTCAGAGAGGGATTCCCGAAATAAGCTAGTGTTATTAGTTTTTTGCATGAAGCCAAGTTCATAGATGGTGCCCCTTTATTTCTCAGATCCATCAAGAAAAGATAAAACATATTTGGAGCTTCAATATCTATTCTCTCGAGCTCACCCCCAAAGCAAATCCAAACTTTCTGAAGATTTTGATGTCCATAAACAGAAAATCTATTAAAACCATAGCAGTTTTGAACAATTAATATCTCAAGAAGAGGGCAACTCGTGGTCAAACGCTTGATTATTTCCTCATTTAGCGGGACACATACAAGTTCCAACTCTTTCAAAGACTTGAACTTGACAACATCAACCATCAAGGACGAAGGTTTAGGTAACTCAGATTTATAAATCTTCAAACATTTTAGTGAAGAGGCATTTAAGAGTATGTTAGGCAAACGGTACATTCGTAGAGATGGCAAACAAACTATATCAATTACCAACAACTTTACACCTCTCGTAAGAATTAATCCAAGGCATCTGTTAATAATGTCTATTTCTGCAGGATGCTCTAGTGTTGTAACGAGGATCAACGTGTGTGCGCTCACATTTTGCTGCTCGCAAAATCTGGATGTGGTATAAGTAACATACTTGAAATACATTTCCCTTACAGCTTTTTTACTTTTGTCTGCGTTGAGTGCGTTCACTGATGATGATTTCATGACATCGTAAAATTTATGGAAATTAAAATCCAAAACGGGGAAAGAAGCCGTAACAGCAAGCCAGTTCTTAGACAATACACTCACTCGAACAAGCTCTTTAGGAGAATTCAAACGTGAGAGTATGTAGTGAAGAATAAATTCATGAAGATCTAAAGTCCAATCCGTTGTGTCTTCTGTATACTTCTCCATCTCACCAGTTTTGATTTTAGTAGCTAGCCAGTTCTTAGACAAAACACCCATATTTTTCACAAAATGTTTGTACCTTTTTCCCCCAAAAAATCCACCACCTGAAAGTTTCTATTTCACAACTTATCAAAGAAACCACCAGAAAGGTGGCCTAGTGGCCAGACACTCTGATGTCAGGAGTTATCTCGTTCAAACCTCACTAGATGCACATCTTGGGGGTGGGTTAGGAAAGGGTCGGAAATGGTTATGGGGATATCCCCGTTAAACCACGTACAACTAAGTTAAAGACTCATGCTCCCCGGGCAACCTCAAGTCCTCAACAAGTGAACATGGAAAACCTAACCCGTTTTAACTTATATATGAAAATTACAAAACGCATATTCGGTGTTTCCGTGTTTCTCTATAACCCACCACCCTCAAATTCCTTATTCATCTGATGATCATCTTCCTAGCTAACCCAAACCTTATAAACGGAGAATACAAAATGTAATAAACGCGTTTTATAATTTTTCTTGAGGAAATAAAAAGTAAAACCCACCTGCAAATTGCTATAAGATTGGAGATAGAAAACTACGAATTTTTTTCTTCAACTAAACGCACGCTAATATTTGGGGAATGTAATATGAACACGAACATAAAGATAATCAAATTAAGAACCATCAAGTGGTAGACTACGTACTAACCTTAACCTTTATTATTAAGCGAGTCTAGTAAAATTATAGAACCAATACTCCTTCTAACTGAAATTGTATCGATCATAACTTTTTCAGTATTTTGGTTCAAAAGACGTACACTACTTTGCCGAACTTATTTAAAATACAAACAGCTTTCTTTAAGTACTGTTTTTATTATAAAATGTAGAGTTAACTACTTTTTGGTCCTTGTGGTTTGCCGGGTATTGCACTTTCAGTCCAAATTTCAAAAAAGTTTCAGTTTTGGTCCAAAAGTGAAACACCCGTTTTAGGTTTAGTCCAAATTTCCGTTGACTATTAGTTTGACCTGTTAGATATATGAAATACCTAAAATACCCTCATATTGAAATTGTAAAGTTACTAAAGTACCCTCTTTTTCATTATTCTCTATTATTATTGTTGTTGTTGTTGTTGTTGTTGTTGTTGTTGTTGTTGTTGTTGTTGCTGCTGCTGCTGCATGTTTCGTCCTTGTGCTTTACCTCAAATAACACGTTTAGTCGCTATTTCATTTTAATGACACCACACATATCTACTTTTGAAACCAGTTACACAAACAGTCCATATTTTGGATGTGACGTTAGTTTTTCCGTTAAGTGTTAAAATAATATTTTCACCGTTAGTCCCTCCATTAATATTTTTTGCATAGTCAGTCCTCATTTTTTAAAATAAATTAAAAAGGGGTAGGGATCGAACGTGGATCTTTTGCTTCACAAAGTAACGCCCGAACCATTGAATTAAGAGTCCAGTGGTGTAAATACCATTTCACATTTGTTTAAACCCTTTTTTCGTTGGATTTAATATCCGTATTTACTGTCCATTTTTATACGTTTTTGTCCGTTTTTATACATTTTCATCCGTTTTCATACCTTTTCTTACGTTTTTGTCTGTTTTTATACGTTTTCGTCCTATACGGTTTTGTCTTTTGTTATATGTTTTTATCCGTTTCATCCGTTTTATACATTTTCATACGTTGTTGTCCGTTTTCGTCCATTTACATACATTTTTGTCCGATTTTTATACGTTTTCGTCTGTTTTTATATGTTTTCATAGGTTTTTGTCCGTTTTTATACCTTCTCGTCCATTTTTACACGTTTTCATCCGTTTTCGTTCGTTTTCATCCGTTTTTATACGTTTTCGTTCGTTTTTATACGTTTTCGTCCGTTTTTATATGATTTCATACGGTTTTTTTCTATTTTTAGACGCTTTCGTCCGTTTTCATATGTTTTTGTCCGTTTTTATATGTTTTCGTCCTTTTTTAAACGCTTTCATACGGAAAAAAATATATAAATAGAACAAAAAACGTATAAACACGGAGAAAAAGTATGAAAACGGACAAAAACGAATAAAATGGACAAAAACGTATAAAAACGGACGAAAATGTATAAAAACGTATGAAAACGGACGGAAACGAATAAAAATGGACAAAACGTATGAAAATATATTAAACGGACAATAACGTATAAAAACGAACAAAAAGTATGAAAACAGACGAAATGAATAAAATGGACAAAAATGTATGAAAACGTATAAAAACGGACAAAAACAAATGAAAACGTAAAAAACTGGACAACATATGAAAACATTTAAAAACGGACGAAAACGTATAAATGGACAAAAATATATGAAAACGTATAAAAACGTAAGAAAACGGACGAAAACGTATAAAAACGAACAAAAACGTATGAAAATGTATAAAATCGGACGAAAACGTATAAAATGGTACGTATGAAAATGTTTAAAAACGGATATTAAATCCAACAAAAAAAGGTTTAAAACAAATGGGAAATGGTATTCTTACACCACTGGACGCTTAGTCCAGTGGTTGGGGCGTTATTTTGTGAAGCAAAAGACCCAAGTTCGATTCCTGCCCTTTTTTAATTAATTTTAAAAATGCTGCTGGTGGTGGTTTTCGGTGATTGTTGCAATGTGATGGTGGTCGAGGTGGTTGGCAAATGCGGTTNGGCGGCTGGTTATCGTTGTAGTTGTGGAATGGCGAGATTTGTTAGAGAAAGGAAAAGAGTATGTGTTTGTGAGGAAATGAGAGGTTTATTGTGTTAATGGGATGAGTTTTATTCGTTTTCTTTAATAAATACATTATATGACAAAAATACCCTCCTATTTAATGGTCAAATAAAGTCAAGTTAACATAGTTAAAATTTTGGACTAAACCTAAAACAGTTTTTTCACTTTTGGATCAAACCCAAGACATTTTTAAAATTTGGACTAAAATGAAATACCTGGCAAACCACAAGGACGAAAAGTGTAGTTAACTCTAAAATAGTAAAATATACTTGATGTAGATCTTGGTGCCAAAGGAAGAGCATCTTTGTCACCTTGCTTTTGCATCGAATCTTTATAAATCATAATTTCAAGTGGACTTATTGTTTCGTTAAGAAAAAGTGGGCTTATATTGTTTCGTTAAGAAAAAGTGGACTTATATTTTTACTTATATAAATTTCAAAAAAAATATATTTCAGTCTAATTAAATTTAGAGTAAATTGCAGAAATGGTCCCTGTAGTTTACTCAGATTGCATGTTTAGTCCCTGGTATTTCGAAGTTGCAGGCGGCCTCCCTATGGGGAGTTTTTGGTTTTGTTTTAGTCCCTGGCCAGGGACTAAACATGCAATTCTAAGCAAACCATAGGGACCATTTCTGCAATGGCCAGGGACAAAAGTGGAACCAAAAACTCCTCACAGGGAGGCCGCCTGCAATTTCCAAAGACCAGGGACTAAACATGCAATCTGAGCAAACCACAGGGACCATTTATGCAATTTACTCTTAAATTTATCATTCTTTTATAAGTTGGTCCCCCACATGCTTTCTTGAGTTGGCCTGGTCATGAACATGTTCTTACTTAATAAAATAGTCTTTGTAAATTAGTTAAATCAACGAAGACGTTATTGAGAGTAATAACGGGGTGCTTCAGTGCTTGGTCGAAGATTATGAGACATGCGTAACGAGAAAGATAATAAAAACCTATATCAAAGGTGTATAAGCATATGAAAAAAACTGAAGGCAGTGGTATAAACTGTATTATATTATAACCATGTAATGTAATAAACGAAAGACATCGAGTCGAGTAATATTACAATCATACAACATTTCAACCTTATCTAATCTGTCAAGTAATATTACAAGCTTATTGTACCCGACTTTAAAGATACATTGTCTGACAAAGTTCGTATACTAATAGTTACCTAATCACTGAAAGTCCGCAACCAGGACATGTCATATAACAAAAAATCTAGATGTTTCTCATTGATTTCTTGTTCTAATTTTCGTACATAATCCAACACGGGTTTTGTGAATGTACAACAACAATGTATCGACTCAACAAAACCCTTGGGAGATATGCATGCGTGTGAAAGAGTTTTCACATGGAAGAGGAGGCAACATACATTTCAAATGGAATCATCATGGTTCAACGTTGGCCTCAGCAGATTGTCTAGCAAGCTCTGCTAACTCTGCACTGAATTCACCAGCATCAAATCCAGATGCTTTAGCAAGTTCTGGGAAGTCTTGGATTCCTTTCAGTACCTAAGTCAGAAACAAATAGTGCTTCAGAAATGGAAATTATGGAATCTTTATGAAATGTCATCCTAGAGGTTTGCTAAATGAGCGGGTTGGGTAGCTGGTCAAATGAGTTTGGGTCAAAACAGGTAATTCTATGTAAGGTTAAAATGGGTTGGCTGACCGCTAACACTTTTCTGCACCTTTTTCTATAAACTTTAAGTAACTAATGTATTGTGATTACATGTAGTAATATAATTCTACAAAAAAGAGTAAAAACATTTAGGACACTGTAGCATTTGAATACATGTTAGGCGAGTTATGGCAGGTTTTACCTGTAGTTTAGGCATCGTTTAGGCATTTAACTGGTTACCAACAACAAAAAGGCCCCAATTAACCAGTTTCTATACAAAGGGATAGACATTGAAGAAGTTCCAACTCCAATCAACACTATACCAGATATTGAAAATATTAATTCCAGTCTTAGGGTGTGTTTAGTTGTAGAAAAATCACCTTAAATTTTTTATCTTGATTTTCTTAGAAAAGGTAGGGGCTTTTTATCTCTAAAAAATAGTTGAAAGTTTAGAATACGTGTTTAGATGATATTTAAAAAAAAAAAAATGAAAAGTGCAAGGGATTTGTAGAAAGAGTGCAAGGAAAAATGTTGAGAAGTGTAAATAGGTCTTTCAAAATTATAGTTAAATTTTGCAACTTAAACTTTTTATTTTCTTAGAAAAATTTGTCAAAAATGTGCGACTAAACGAGTTCCCTACTTTTTCAGTTTTTGTGAAAACTTTCTAGAAAGAATGCCCCATTTCTCACCAACCAAACGCAACCTAAGGTTCTTGTAGTTCAGCATTGATGAATGCCTCAAACATTTGACAACCATGTGCTCGGTCAAACACTGAATTTATGTCAGCATGGAGAAAGTGTGAATCTCTAAAGTTGTCTAAATTCAAAAGGTTGTGATAATACTTACAAAGGAACAGGTTGGAACCACAGATTACACAAAGATTATTAACAATTTTACCAAACAAATTCTCTTGGGAAATTTTCAAATAAAAGTTACTTAATTGTCCATATCTTCGTTACTAATTATTAAAAACAGAAGATTCCACCTGATTTTGTACTACTGAGGGGTATTTAGGCATTTGATTTATAGCAGAATATTTTTAATTATGCATGAGTAGAGTAAAATCCAATAATGAAACTGTGAGTGGAGGAGTATAGTTTATGTTAGCATCTCACCTGACCATTGATCACCCACATTGGAAAACCTTCGATTTTGACATCCTTACATTCCTGACTAAGCTCAGTTCCAAGCTTGAATCCATCTGGATAGCATTCCGCATAGTTTATCAGCTTTGCTGCTTCACGTCCAAACATCTGCACAAGTACCACAAAGCAAAATTCTCGGTTCAGTTATCAAAATGATACAACGTATCAAAGAAACTAGCATATCACTATAGCCTATAGGTACAAAGGAAGGCCATAATTTACAAATAAAATAAGCTCAATTTAAATTTTTAGAATTTTATGTCAACATCTGCAATGAAAAAAAAAAGAACTTTGTGATTCGCGGTTCAATAGATGTCTAACATCTGCAAGTGTGTGTTAACAAGTGGAACACCAGAAAGCTCTTGACAGTGCGAGCTTGGCTGAGTACCTGTTTCTGCTCTTGACAGTGTGAACACCAGAAAGCTCCATACATTTTAGCTCCCACCGAACGCAAATGCTCTGCAAGTTTAAGAGCTAAAGGACTCGATGATGCCTTAATCTCAGTTGGAGCATATGGCATAAATTTCTCCCCAAAGCTGAAGGCAGAAAAAAGGTCACATAGAGATTATTTTACAAGTATAACTTACATATGAATAGGGTTTTGCTAACCATGAAAGGGCTACGGTTATCACCTATACAGTGGGTTTTTTTTGCAGAAAGAAATCGTTAATTTACCTAATTTATGGTTATAATTAGCAACCAACTTGGGTCATCAACTATAAATAAAGGATATTTGTAATTTCTACTATAATTACATATGTGTGTAATAAAGTTACCGTGCAGGGGGAGGAAGGGTTGCACTATGTGAGTTGCTTAAAGCAGCAAAAACAAGACCAGCTATGCATAATTGCAACCCTACTTCATCTCGAATCTTTTGCCACCCCAAAATCTGCATAAATAATCAAATGATAATGTCAGTATGTCACCACTCACCACAGCTTCACGATATGAACATGTTGCTAGTAGCCCAGACAATAAGTTTTTCATACAACTTTAACAGAACAATAACCAAGTAAAATATTATTTATTCTTTATCCTCCTCTTTATATTATATTAGCCAGACACTCGGGTGAGTTGGATAAACTGCGTCTGTAAAAGTGTAATCTCATTCGAGGTGACAATGTACCTTGGTAGTTGTGAAGAACAAGGAGAATGACAGCAGAACTGAGACTAAACAGTAAGAACATGAAGCTCCTGGAAATTGCGTGTTTAAAATGTACAAAAAGTATGCGCTTGCAGTTGCCATTGAGGTAGTTGTCCCAAGTAATATTAATCCACCAGTATTTTCATCAATCCCAAAAGGCAAATCCTTAGCAGCCAACTTTAGTGCAAGAAATGCTGCAGCCCCATATGCAACCATTCCAATCAGGGGCAGAGGTATACCTGCCAATTTAGAATACATTTACAAGGTTATCCTCAAATAGACCACCCAAATTGGAGCTGATTACTTGTACTCAGTTTCTTGATCTAAAATTTGTGATGAACCTAATAAAAATGAGCCACCAACATCCAGTTGATTATGTTACTGACACCAAAGAAAGAACTTTTGGCGTGATGGACAGATACTCTTTGTCCTATCAAAATCTAGAGCTCGCAGAGAATATGTAAGTGGGTGAGCAAATGGACCGAGAACCGAACCGGAACCGACCCAACCCGAACCGAATTTTAGAACCGCAGTTCGGTTCTCGATTCTTAAATATTTCAAATTTCGGTTCTCGGTTCGGTTCAGTCCGGAACCGCGGGTATCGGTTCCGGAACCGAAGAACTGCACGACTTTTCAAATATAAATGAATACATCATATCGTACTGCTTTCGTAAGTTATAACTAGTGAATCTGATGATATATAGAATCTAAAATGAAAAATAGTGTAAATATGATTTGTTATATCATCTATTACATGTGTTATAGAATCTGAAAATGGGCCACATTAAGAAGATTCAGAATCTAAAATGAAAACAGTTCTCTACATTAAAGCTAATCAAAGTGAAACCTTGCATGCATGAACTATTACTGAACATGCTGATTCCTAATTAATGTGAGGACTAAACATGGATCTAGTAAAGAATTATGAAAATGGTTTGTGAATGAATTGGAACATGTTTGTATGATACTAATTGAGATGAAACCTTGTATAAATTGTTTAACATAGTTGGCCTCTAAATATGTATAATAATAACAGTTCAAAGTAAACCCAGATCCAACTTAGTACGTAGTTGTCATTTTTATAAACTATAAAGGTGGGCAACCAAATTCACATATTAAGCTATTTAAACAATGTTTCAGCTATTGTATATATACTTTCTAAATTTTGGTCAGTAAGCGACTTGATGGCCATACGTAGGAAACTTTTAATAACATTTATCAAGTTTGTAATTTGTATGTAAGACTACTACTAATTCAACTATATCATATTAAGAATATTATGAAAGTAACAGTAACATATGAATCGTAGGAATCGGCTATGCATAACTAAAACATGAGTTTTTGGGTGGTTTTTCAAAATTTGCGGTTCCAATCGGGTAGAACCGAAATACCCGAACCGGAACCGAGAACTGAACTGGAACCGAAACATGTTCTTTGGTCCGGTTCTCGGTTCCTAAAATATGAGTTTTTCAGTTCTCGGTTCTTTCGGTTCCGGGTCGGTTCCGTGCGGTTCCGGAACCGCGCTCACCCATTTGTAACCATCAGTGGCAGAATGATTCACAGTAACATATCCCAACAGCATTCAAATTCTACGGAGTATGGATATTCATAAGACAAAAACAGGAGGCTACTTTTTAGAGTCAAACATAAAATACTTTCTTGTAATTTTGTCTCACCTATATTATTTTTGATTCCTCATGTTCCAATGTAATAAACGACACAAATTCCTAAAGAGTGATTGGATTTTTGAGGCATTACACTTGCAGATATGCTTCATCAGGATGACATGCTTTCTTTCTAAGTTGATTTACTGGGACTATAAACCAGGATAGGTTATCAAACATGTTTGGCAAGTTAATTTGTTTTCTGTGTCTGCATTTGCGCCATTTGAAAAAACTGGATAAGTGGTGTTTATCCGAACCACCACCAAATGGCCTAGTGGTAAGGCACTTGACCTCCTCACAAGAGGTCAAAGGTTCAAACCACACAAGGTACACATTTGAGGGTGGCCAGGAAGGGTCGGAAACAGTCACGGGTATACCCAGTTAAGCCGAATACATCTGATTCGAAGACTCGTCCTCACCGGGTAACCTAAATAGGGAAAACCTGATCCGTTTTGGATAAGTGGTGTTTGCAAATCAGGTATCTTATTTCCTCAAAGGCAAACCTACCCAAAAGCTTTCATATTGTATAAAATCATTACTGTCTCCTGTATTTCAGTAATTACAATAGGAAAACACAAGATGTAAACAAATATTACCAAACAATACTTTAGTTGTGACATGTTGAATCATGAAATACCTACTTTCCACTCAACTAAATGCGAACAATAGCAGCGATTACCTAACATAGAGTCACATCAGTATGTTTGTCTAAAAGTTCCATCCCAGTCTACATCAATTGCAGCATTTATTCTACCTCCCTTTTCACTACTAATAACTCCCTCCATAGGGTATCCCAATAAAATCTACATACCACTAGTCATATACCTTTTTTTCTAATGACGATATCTTACAGTCTGTTAATAATCTCAGGTCAACTGTTCTAGAATGGAATTTACTTGTTTTAAAGTTTATTAATTTGTAATCTTCAAAAGTGAAATTAGTTACTATCAATATATCATAATAATCAACTACAACAACAATATCTGTAAAGACACGGAAAAAAAACATACCATAAGCAACAGCATAGCTACTATTAAGCACATCACCACAAGAACCACCGCCAACAGGACAAAACGCCTCCGAACCCGTTAACTTGGAATAAGTCAAGTAACTTGTTTCAAGAAACCCCAACCCTCCAATACCCGCACACAAACTATATAACGAACTGCCACTCGAACTCAAACCCGAAGAACCGGAACCAGATTCAACAACATCTGTACTACTATTAGGCTCATTCAAACATTTCACTTTCAACACCATCACTCTCCCATCACCCCAATAACACCTCTCATTTTTTAAGCCCTATATCACATATTAATCATAGTTACTTAAAAAAGAAATAGATACTCGTATTGTAAAAAAAAAA
>LBNU01014861.1:49481-62287 GCA_014162995.1 Artemisia annua | reverse complement strand
TTCTTGGGCTCAGTGGGTTTATCAACCACTGCAGTACACCAAAATTCCCTCAGGTAGTCTGGGTAGATCACGGAGGGTGTTTTTGAAAAAGCTGTGGAGAGGAAACAGTTTTGAAGATATTTGACTACATCTTTGTAGACCGGAAAAGCCTCAGGATAGGCAAAGTTTCCCACCACGTTGTTTTTGGTCATGTCGACACTCTCAATCTGGAATTCCACATTGGGAGCGTATGAAATAACTTTAGAAGAGGCCATTTTACTTAAAAGTTGGTCGGAAATGGTCGAAAAAAGTTTTTGTTTACAGAGAAGAAAAAACACAGACAGATTCAAGGAAAAATTTTGCAAGAGTTTGACAATTTTGATAGCTTGTGTGTGTGAGTTTTGTGAAGGGGTATTTATAGGAAAGGTTTAGGGTTTGGGAATGTGTGGATGTCAAAGTTGGTTTAAATTAATAATTTTGAATTTTTTGACATCCGCATTTAATTCCACCTTTCCATTTCCCTCGTTTTTCGAAACTATTAAGATGAACAGTCGCACGTCTCTGCAAATATGCACTTTTGAGAGGGGCATTTAATGCCAATTGGGTTAAGTGAGGATGATGTAGGGGCCCAAGATGTGGATGCCAGAAGGACAGAGACATATATTCCTATATTAAATAGGCTTTTAGTTACCAACCTAGGACATTTACTAACTATATACTTGGAGCATTTAGTTACGTATTGAATGCTTTCAGTATATTTTGGGCACCCTGAGGAGATGATTCATCAGTGAGTGTGTTTTGAGATATGTATCTCACTGAGGGTTGATGAAAGTTCAGGGATCTTAGAGAGATTTTACAACATTTTATGACATTTACTCAATGACCTGACTGTCAATGTCCAGCATAAGGTAAATGATTTGCAACTTTTAGCCTAGAAACACTGCATGTGGATTTTTTGGTGGTAAAAACTTGAATTCCTCCCGCGCATGAATCGAGAATAATTTGGGCACGGTAAGTCTAGCGACCGCATGTTTTTAGCATGCGCACACTAGACTGGGGGGACATGATGACGTATAGTCTACACCGGGTCATGAACCCGTTTGGTAAACAATACCCACACGCAAGCCCACTACGCGTGGGCCAGTTTCATACTAATTGGACTACCAATTAGACGGCTTTGGCCCACGAGGCCCAAGCCCAATGATTATTTAGGAATGTGAATAAACGATATCTCCTAATTATAGGATGTATATCAAATACCCGCGATACGCGGGACATACCAAGGTTTGCGGAATACGAAACCAACAAGGATTCGTGTCAATATATAGAGGGCATTATAACTCTCACAGAGGTACGACTTACAAACCCTAACTCTTCACAACCCTTAAACACGATTACTTACTCTCACGCCGGAGGATAATCGGGGGAGACAATCCCTCGATAAGCCTAACGGTGTTTGTTGCTTTCTTAGTGCGCAGGTCTCAAGCAATATCAATCAATTGATACGAGGAAAGGAACCCAAACAAGGAACGCCCAACTTTTGTATCAACACTCATAATTAATTAATTGTTTCAACATTTCCTTTTTAATTTTTTCTACATTTCACGTTTTTGACTTTACCATTTTTGTTTTATAGATGGTATAGATAATGCATAATTACCTAAGTTACTGTTTGTATTACGTTAGTATCTTCGGTATACCAATCTAATGTTTAATTATGACCCATCATGTTGGTTTAAACACGAACACGAGATCGAGAATCCTAATCTAATCCAACAAATTAAACCTTGCTAATTCTAGACTACCACTAGTAGCTTTTTGATTAATAACCTTGAAATTCCTGCAAATCAAGCCTATTATTGCAAGACATTGTTAACTTTGTATTATGTTTAATTCATGGTTTAGACTTTAGAGTTCTGTACTATTTACTTGGGCTCATTTGTAACTATCTAGGATCGTGCATGAAAATGTACCTCATATAACTTAGTTGATAGAAGGAACAAAACCAAGGGAAAATGCAGTACAAATTATACCCATAAAAATTTATCTTCTATGATTAAAAAAAATTAAAAAAAAAAATGGAATGAAACATGAGTAAATAGTAATTGTTTCATTGTGTGAATTTTGGCCTTTTTACTATATCGTTGCAAAAGCAAAGATATACAGTATCGATAGCTATAAATCTATAATGATGAAATCTCTACACACTGAAATAAGAAGGAAAACTTGCATACAATTAAAAACATTTATGTTTGTGCATGTACAATGTGAAAATCTGAATCAAATATCCGAAAGTTTTTCAATTAGGTGCTAAAGCAAAATTTGGTTTTTCAGCTTACATACTCAATGGGACGAAATTCAATGCCTTCAAGAAAATACTCAACTCTTGAGGAAGTGATTTCAAAGAGAGGTAAGAACTCGATCATAAAATCATGTGCTCTTTTGCGGCTTGTGAATTGGTGTAGTTCGATCATCAGCCAACCATCTTCTCTCACATGTACAACATATGAATTGGAATAGTGTCCCTCCCCTTCCAACTTGAATTTAAAGGGTATATGTGTTCCATGATCTGCACCGCTATGTTTGAAGACAAGGTTTACAGTGTACACAATCTTTGGTGACAAAAATTTGGTTTTCACTTCTACTTTGAAACCATTGTGTATTACACCCCTTAAAACATTTGTAAACCTGCAAATATCAAAATTAAACATCTAATGATAAAAAAGGATCAAGTCTAAAAGAAGTGGCATTTGATATTGAAAACACAGTTTAAATGTTTCATATATATAGTAAAAAAACCTTCATAAGAGAAAGAATATTACATTACATTTCTTTAATCCACATCAAGTTTATAGAGTGAACATTACATTTTCTGCATTACATTATCGCATCTCTTCTGAAAATTAATTAAGTACTGCATCAAAAGGTTCTTTCCTTTGTCGTATTGTCTTAAAATCTATCATTTACTTTAGTCATTGTGGACAAAACGTGATATAGTAATATGACTTTAAGTTCATGTATGAAGTGGGCATTTTTCTGGGTTATATTATTGTTGTTAGTTACATAAATAGAGAACCAATGAATACATCAGAACGGGAGAGTATATGTGTGAAAAATCAGCTCCCCTTTTGAATAGAATGGATAAGAAAAATTCCTCTATATATGAAAAAGAAGAAATAAATAACAGAATATGATACTTGTTGAGAGACAATCACTAACCTTGGATTTTCTATATTGTCGGGTAGAAATGAGTCCGCAGAGATACATTCTATTGCAGATACTATTTCACAGACTTTTCCGTTCTCAAGTTTTGAAAGCCACTGCATGTCAAATAAAAACATATTTATTGCAACTTTGAGAAAGGGGATACAAAGTAATAAGTTGCCAATGAAAATTCTATTCATCAACTCATTGTTAAACCCCTTATTCCGTATTATTTCAATGGTGCTAGAACAAAGTATGTTCCAAGAAGAAGTGCTAAATTTCTAGCAGAAGAGATGATTGAGTTAAGATCATGAGTACACTATTCTTAGGGACTTATTAGCCTTAGTATAAAAGTTAATCCTCCTACGATTTACCGTAACCAAGAGCTATGTGCACCACACTCTATGAACATTTACACAAATGTAAAATATTGTGTTTATGATAAAATATGATCGATCAAAATGTATAATAGGCAACCCTGAATATATACCAGTATTACGTTATTGGTGGTTAGGATAAAGTATGACACAATATCGACCAAACATCGCAACTTTTAGCCAAACAGCGCACTTGACACACATGCACATTTACCCAGATATATACAATCTATTATTGTAAAGATCATATTCCAACAAATGATACTTAACTGCAATTTATAAATGACATAAAATAAAATAAGTAATGCATAAGCACAAAAGAAATGGTATTTACTGTTTTGCCATCTGCGACAAGAATTCCTTTAGGAAAACACATAAGAACTTGATTTTGGCCTCTTGATGATATCTGCTCCATTTCTTCAAAGTGTTCCTGTAAAAAGAAGTGTGTTAACCCTTTCCGTCTATTGGTACTATCTTACAAAATACTACATCTACACTTGTAACATGGGATAGCTTAATAACAAAAAAAGAAGAAAAAAAAACATACTTCTTGTTCTAGTGCAAGCTCAAGTTCCTTAATGATCTCGGACATTGATGGCCGTTCATCACAAGCTTTCTTCATGCATTGATACGCAATGGATGAAAACGCGTCTAAAGAACCCAAGTCCATTTGTTCCATTAGTTCTTTAAATATGATATCACTTAATCTCTTTTGTTCATAAGCTTTTATCCATTTATGCACCAAAAGGTTGAGTTGCCCATCATCAAAGTCACAACATAATCTCCCACACATCACTTCAAACAACACCACACCAAAGGAGTACACATCCGATTTTTTTGAAAAGATGCCCCTCTCCATATACGACGGATCACAGTACCCAATAGTACCAACAATATTATCGACATGATCTGTTTGTGGTTCATCAGAGGACACAACTTTTAACATGCCAAAATCAGTAATTTTAGCACTCCAGTTCTCATCAAGAAGGATGTTTGCACTTGTTATGTTTCTATGGATAACTCCTTTTTGTGTCTTCTTCATAGGATCATGTAGATAGGTTAGTCCAAGTGCAGCCCCAACACATATCTTCAGGCGTAAGTTCCATGTGAGAAAGTCTAGCTCACTTAGATAGTGATCCAAGCTCCCATGAGATGCGTACTCGTATATAAGGATCATCTCATAATTATCATCACAGAAGCCCAACAATGAGATAATATTTTTATGTTTGTATTTGGAAAGCACCCTGATCTTATTCCAAAACTGAGTGCCCCCTTGCCCATATTGACGATCTAAGCGCTTAAAAGCGACAATCCTTCGCCCCCCCCTGTAAAGAGTCTAATCCTTTGTATGTCGTTCCAAAATCATCCCATTCGATTGCTAAGCTGCGAGAAAAGTTGTGAGTGGCAAATATTATATCTTCCAAAGGAATTTTGAGGTGTTGAAACTCTTCCATGGGATTGTAGGACACTGGCATCTTGCCGGATACATAAGGTGTGCTTTGAGAAGAGTTCTGAAAAGAAAAAAAAAAGAAAGAGAGAGAGACATTTGTGTCAATTAACTACTGTCTTGCAAAATAGATCCAAAATTGTAATAATCGATAAGACCAAAAAAGAACTTTACTTGTTGATGAATTGCAGCCTCGAGTTCTTTAACGACCTCAATCATATGTGGTCGTTCTTTATGATCTCTATTTAAACATCGATTTGCTATGGCAGCGAAGGTCGACAACGATTCCTGATTAATTTGTTCCTTTAGACCAGGTAAAATAATATCCTCTAGTCTCTTTTCAGTGTAGCAATTTCTCCAGTTTTGTACTAAAATTTTAATGTGCTTTTCCTCATCGTATATATAACATAATCTCCCACACATCACTTCAAACAGCACCACTCCAAAAGAGTACACGTCACACTCTTTTGATAGGATTCCTGTTTCAAAATACGCCGGATGACAGTATCCTGGTGTACCTGCAATATTAGAAACAAGATATGTGCGTGCTTGGTTAGCGGGACCAATTTTTGATAAGCCAAAATCATATAATTTAGCCGTCCATTTATCATCCAGAAGGATATTTGAACTTTTGATGTCACGATGAAGAATCCTTTGTTGCGTCTTCTTTGGATCGTGAAGGTAAGCAATTCCTCTTGCAGCCCCAAGACATATCTCAAGACGTTGGATCCATGTGAGGCTAGCGTCATTTAGATACTTATCAAGGCTGCCACGAGCTGCATACTTGTACACAAGTATTCTCTCTTTATCCTCGTTACAAAAGTGTAGGAGAGTGGCCACGTTTTTATGTTTCAATCCTGAAAGGAGCATGATCCCCTTCCAAAACTCAACATCCCCTTGTCCAAATTTACGATCTAAGCGCTTGAAAGTGACCATTCTCGCCCCCTTTTGGAGAACTAGTTCTCCTTTGTACACATCGCCAAACCCGCCACTTCCAATTGGCTTGTCACCAAAATTATTGGTGACTGTCATTACGTCTTTTAGTTGAATCTTGAGGTGATTAAAATCATCTTTGAAAGACATTGTTTTATAGACAAAGTAAATAAACTGACAAAATATAAGGTAAGTAGAAGCTACTATTCTATCTCCAATGAGTTTTACTGTAACTTCGAATGTAATACGTATTTAAGACCTTTTCTGCCCAACATCAGCTTTTAATCACTTTTCCAACCTACATCCACAAACATATGTGTTAGTATTGTATATTCATATAACCCTCGTGTATTACTAGTATATATGTACCGCAAAGGCGCAAACATTTGTATTTGTAATAATTAAATTGTGAGTATATCTATATATACAAGAAAGGTGTGGTGACAAGGGTGAGCTTGTCATTTGGGCCTCACGGGTGTCACATCACCATAACACAACCCCTTATCACAACTAAACACAACAACTTCATTTGGGTCTCACCACCTCCTATTTTATTTTTTATTCAATTTTCCAAATAAAATAAAATTCATTCATTAAAATTAAAATACAATACGACATATTAAAAGCATACGAAACTTAAAGTAATGATACGAAAAAGAAAAAAAATACGGAGTAATATACAACAGATAATAATAATACGAAACTTAAACATTTGATTGGTCGTTCTTATGTTTCCTCATGATTTCTTCTTGTCTCCTGCGGATGAAAGCAGCTTTGGCTGGTGTGGTCTGGTCGGGATCCAACATGAGAAAATTCAACTCTTCTATCTCCAGGTACCCCAGTTCTTTCTGTCCCCTCGCCTAGTACGCGAGTGTTTGAGCTTCGGCTTTGCGCGTATAATTGTCTGATAAAAGTCCCAAAAAGTACTCGTTTGACTCCCTCCGGAGCTCCCCTCAGCGCTCGACGTCTCCATGTGAATCGCCTTCGCTTGTCCTTTTTTTTAAGGTCAGTTCTTGTATGATGTCGACGAAGGTCTCATGTTCATGATTATTATTCTTGCAAAACTCGGAAAGTATTAAAGCACATTTATTCCTCAAGCTGTCGATTGTGTCAGTCGGAAGTGCATACGGCAGATCAGCTTCCTCTACCTAGGTATGGATTGGATGCTCCTCCTGCTCGGGCAGGACTATAAGCTCGAGATTTTTTTTGCGCCATTGGGACGAGGTCGTTTGTCAGGGCCGAATAGATTCTCGAGATTTGACAGAATCAATCGGGCCCTCTGCGTCCCATTTGGGGTATTTTCTCAAAACCTCCCACCCGTGAACATATATGAAGTTTCTCCCGCCAAAGCGTTGGCTAAAATTGGTCTTTGCATTCTCGAGATGACCACTGTCATTTTCCCCGCTCCTACGCTGCAAATGTTTGTAAACAGCGTTGAATTTTTGATAATCACCATGAAGCCCGGTCCATTTACCCGTGACCATAAATTTGGTACGAGTTTCTGTTAGGATCACGTTTTATTAATATCAAGTGTCGGTCATTAAATTTTGTAATAGGTTGCTTTACTATATCATTATGTTTAAGTTTTATCAATGTTTCATGTTATTTAGTTCATGTTTACATGTTTTGTTAAAGTCTAAGGGCTAGTTATGTAACAAGTTGAAAGTCATGTGAAGCCCTAGACTAGTAGTATAAATAGAATGTAAACCCTCCAAGAAGGGTGTTGGTTCTCTCATTAATCAAAGTTCATTATCTTCATTTACAAGAGTTCCTTCCACTCTCTCTCTCTCTAACTTACTTTGTCTCTCTGAAGATTATGTGGTTATGTATTGTAAAATGGTGACCTAACAAGTGGTATCAGTCACCAAGAGATAATATAGGTTGTTTTAGGTTAGATTTGGTCGAAAAACTAGGTTTAAAAACAAATTTTTAAGGATTCAAGTACTGTTCATATGTTCTTTATCGAGTAAGGATTGTGTTTATCAAGTAAGGAGTGTTATTTTTTAGGTTTATCGAGTAAGGATTGGTTCTATCGAGTAAGGATCATTTCTTCGGGTTATCGAGTAAGCTTAGTTTTGCTTATCGAGTAAGGCAGCTCACCCTTATCGTTTTATCGAGTAAGGTTTCTCTTGGGTTCACACTTAAGCCAAACTATACTTCGTGAATTTCTCTTCATCGAGTAAAGAAATTTATCGAGTAACTTCAATACCTCATCACCTTATCGAGTAACCATCTTTATCGAGTAAGCCCACCTATCGAGTAAGCAGAACAGAAGTTAGGATTCGTGAATTTTTGTCAACACTTCTAATCTACAACAACAACCTTTCTTTATCCTTAAAGATCCATTTCACATAATCATTAATCATGTCTCAACCACCGTACTTCAATTACTTTCATCATCATCAGCAGCCACAACAAAATCGTCAACAACAACCGTATCAACAACTGAATCGGCAACCGTATCATCAACCATACTACATGCACAAACAACATCAACTCTTAATGCATCAACAATAATTTCCACAACAACAACCATACTTACATCAACAAATGCAAACCAATCTTCCACCGACTAAGCAAACACATTGGTTTGATCAAATGTGCGAAGCAATCACTAGTCAGCAATCCCGTCATGAAGCTGGGTCTCTTGACATTCCTCCAATGCTCACACCAGGCAACTACGTTCAATGGACTAGTCGTTTCTTGCGATTCATTGAACTTAAGAAACCTCATGGTAAATTTATGAAAAAGGTCATTCTTGAAGGACCATTTCAATGGCCTACTACAACGGTTGCAGGTGATCCTAATGCAAATCCTCCAAGACCTGATACTGTAATTCCACTTGCTGAATCCTCACTCACCGCAGAGCAACTACTTCATCGGGAAGCAAATGAACTTGCAATGATCTACATTCTTCAGGGAATACGTAATCCGATATTTCAAAGTATTGATGCTTAGAAAACTGCTAAGGATATGTGGGAACATGTTCATCTCTTGATGGAAGGCACTGAATTGAATAAAGAAGACATGCAATCAAAGCTTTATATGGAATATGAAGATTTCATGATTGAATCAGGGGAATCGCTTGAATCTTACTATCATCGTTTCACAAACATCATCAATGATTTGGACCGACATAACATCATACTCCCTAGGATTGCTATCAACACAAAGTTTCTAAGTTGTCTTGGTCATGAATGGAAGAAATATGTCACGTTTGTCAGGCAGGCTAAGAATCTTCATGATGCACCATATGGATTGTTATTTGATTATCTGAAGCACCATGAGAGTGAAGTGAACAAGGATAGAGCTCTTCGTGCAAATTTGTCACCTCCTCCAAATCCTAATTCTAGCACTAGTTGCTCAATCTCACTTTGCTCCACAACCATCAAACCATGCTTATGTTCAGGAACAAAATTACTTCAGCTACCCTCTACCAAATCCTTCACTACCATTACTCACATATGATTCTAGTCAGCAAAGCAACATCAGTTCAAGTGATTCGTATGACAACAATGACTCCATGTTCTACTCCAATGCTAACAATGATGAAGATGAAGAGGANNNNGTTGCTCAATCTCACTTTGCTCCACAACCATCAAACCATGCTTATGTTCAGGAACAAAATTACTTCAGCTACCCTCTACCAAATCCTTCACTACCATTACTCACATATGATTCTAGTCAGCAAAGCAACATCAGTTCAAGTGATTCGTATGACAACAATGACTCCATGTTCTACTCCAATGCTAACAATGATGAAGATGAAGAGGAGTTTAACAACTTGAACCAAGGAATTGCACTCATCGCTAAAGCATTCAGCAAATTCTCCAACAAGTCTAACAACCGTCTTCGTTCTTCATCTAACACAAGGAATCAAGCTATTGTCAATGATGGCCGAGTTGAAGTTCAGAATCATAACGTTGGTAGATCTGGTTTTCGTGGTAATATGGGTAATTCTGGAAACGGTCAGCGGTTTAATACAAATGGTAGCTTTCGGAATAATGTTGCTGCTCCTCAGAAAAGGGTTGAGATTGTTGTTACGTTCTGGTAACAATGTCATTCGATGCTACAACCGCAACGGGATAGGTCATTTGGCTACTGCATGTCCTTCACCGCGAACACAAGGCAGCAAGTATCACAAGGAAACATTACTTCTCGCTCTTAAGGATGAAGCACGTGGAAACGTCAATGCTAAAGACAACAGCTTCATGGCCAATGCTCAATCTGATGATGACATGGAAGATCTGGAAGCAAATGCTACAGTTATGCTTATGGCCAATATACAGGAACTGCATCTGAGTGATTCAGGCCCAGTGTATGACACTGATGGTCTGTCTGAGGTACATGATTTAAACACTTGCTTAATACATGATATTGCCTCACCTTCTGCATCTGCATCAGACGAGGAACAAGTTGTTCAAAATAATTCATTATTATCTAGTCAAGAGGATAATCAAATAAGCACATTTGTTACATTTGACGACGATGATCAAATTGACCATGTGGTTACATTTGATGATAACGTTCAAATTAACTAAACTGGTGTATTTGATGATCCACTTGATGATGGTTATAATGATCAATTTGAACAACATGAACCTTCAAATGATCCAGATTCAGACCTCAGAACCATGCTTATGACCACCCAAATTCAGGCCCAAAAATGCAATGATATAAATACCAAATTGAAAGCCAAAATTGCATCATTAATGAAAGACCTTGAGTGCTGTAAACTTCAAATAACAAATTTTGAAACACGAGATAACTGGGAAAAAAATTTTGAAATTGCTTTCCAAAAATCTTATGTTTAAGAACAAGAGTTACAACATCAAATACGCGAATTAACCGTTTCCAAAAATGATTTAATCTCACAAATGGAACAAGAAAGGTTTAATCATAAACAACAAATGAATAAACTCACCGATGAACTTTCTAAAACAAAATCTGAGTTGTCCCTTTGTCAAGCTGAGTTTCGAGAATATAAACAAAAGTCAAGGAAACCGATTGATTCTTACGTAGAAGAAGTTGTTGAATTGGAAAAGAAAATCAAAGAGTTTAAAAATGTTGTTTATAAAACGGGTGAATCCATTAACACAATTCAAAAGTTTACTTTGCAACAAAGACCTCCCGGGTGTGGTTATGCTCTTGGTTACGATACACCTAGTTTTTTAAAAACAGCACTCAAGGAAATTCCAAAATTGTATAGTGCAGAACACTTATTTGATGAATCTGTTGTGCGTGTTGTTGTATATAATCGTGATGAAGAAGAGGAAATAGAGGATGAGAGTCGATCTAAAATGAGCAATGTTTTTTATAATACACCTTTTGATTACTCAACATTTCCTCATTTAAATGCATCTTTTGTGCATCAGAAAGAGAAAACCGAACAACATTGGTCTTTAATACAAGTAAATGAGTCATCTTCTGATGTTGGTCCTGTTAAACCAGTAGCACAAATAAATGGTCCTTTACCTGAATCCGGTCAAATTAAACCATTACCAAAACGTTGTAGTGTCATGAGGTATTTTGATACATTTATGGAAGACACAAAATTTTTTGGAACAAGCAATTGAAAGAAACTCAGAAATAACTGTAGCAACTTTTCAAAATGCTTACGAAAAAGAAAAAAGAGAAGTCTTTCAAAAACAATTTTTGCCACATGTTCAACATTTGCGTCTTTGTGTTACACGCTGGGAAAAGGAACTTCAGACAGAGGAATGATGGAAGTTTTCAATGCAACCGAACAAACAATCTCAAAACAAAAAAGAAAAAACAAAGGTTTGCAGAAAGAGGCTGATCGACTCTTAGAATATGTTCTTAATGCTGATATATTATACGTGATTATGAATTCTTTATATGAGTCTGGTACTGCTATGCTTGTTGATGATCACACGGATGATATTAAATTGTTGAATGAACATGTTGAGACTTTAAAGAGTGAAAATGAGAAACTTGTGAAACACAATGATGATGTGCAAAATAAACATTCAAAAGAGATTTCTCATCTAAAAAAGAAGCTTGAATGGTGTCAAAATCAAAGTCTTTCTTTCGAATTGCAATTGCAAAGTCAAAAAACTTCAAATTCCTTTAAGGATGGAGCTGTAGAGTTACAAAGTCAAATTTCAAAATATCAAAAGGAATTAGAGGAATTAAAAGTTATAAACAATGACATTTATTTTTGCAATCGTGAGCTGGAATCTAACATCCAAGAAAAGAAGCACATCATTATTGAATTAAAAGAGAAAATAATGTTACTTGAAAAAGGAAAGTTTGCTAGCAATAATGTGATTGCACCAGGCATGTACAACATCGACACAACCACTAGGGAAACACACTCTCAAATTTCTAATGTACATGATTCAACTTCTACATGAATAGTCACCACTCCTAGCGTTAGCAGATCAATGCGTAAGAGCACTGATGCGCGTGGATTGCAACACGCACTACGTTTTACCTCTCGAGGGATCTCGAGAAGCTTGCAATCCCCACCAGGCAGTGTACCTGACCGATGTAGTATAGTGTAGTGGCAAGTACCGGGGGATTGATCGTTCTCTCGCAGGGAATAGTGTTCGTTAGGCTAAAAGCTACTCTAATCTAGGTCTAAGGGTGGAGGAAGATTCTTTTTGTATTTTTATATTTTATGAAAGCAAGTAAAATCCTCTGGTTTTTGGGGATAGGTCGGAATTAGTTGCTAGTCCAACAACCCAGCTCATGCCTACTCTAAGCACTTATATTTTTGTATTTTTTTGTTTTGGGAGAAAATCAGTGGTGGGAGAAAGTGTTTCTTAGATTTTCACTTAGCTCCCTAAACTATCTTTTACCATGTAAATGTATGTTGAGTTTTGCGTGGAATGACGGGTGTA
>LBNU01014861.1:11801-47958 GCA_014162995.1 Artemisia annua | reverse complement strand
CGAACCATCCGCAGCGATAAACGTAGGAACACAATAGGGCGGCTCGAAGTAATTGCGACTGATGCCCATGTGCACCAGAAACGCCTCCGGGTAGGGCCTGATATGAAGACGGTTCGCGTCGATAGTCGACGCATGGTTCGGGTTGTACCACGTGTCTAAAGGGCGCTCATCCTTCTCCAAGGACATCTTGGTGTGGAAGGGAAAGTCAAATGGAAAGACGGCAGCGTCAATCCAAAAGAATTTCTCCCTCCAATGGGGGAGCTTGTCCACCTTCTTCGCAAAACACTGAAGCGCGCCTACGCGCTTCGTGAAGGTAACCCACCCATTTAACCACGACGTGCGATAGAACGCACGGAACAGGTTGAGGGTGGGAGGAATTGCTAATAAGCGACAGTTGATCTCGAAGTTTGAAATTTTCCCAGCGCCTATAGGATGCAACTGGGAAATATGAAGGCGATAGTACACATGGATATCCCTTAAGAGTACGGTGATGGGCACGCGCTGATTCGCCCATTCGAAAAAGCGCGTGTATAACCCCACTTTCCCATCGGGGAAGTCTGCTATGGTGTCGTCTGGGTCAGGCACCGCGGGGTGCAGATCCAGCGGGATATAATAATCCGAGGAGAACTGATTTAGTTCATCCTCGGTCAAAATGGAATGACAATCTTCAAGTTGAATGACCATTTTTTGTTCTTAACGGCGCAAGCGCTGATTACCTTGGCGTAGAAAGTTAGGGTTGCAGCGAAGATTTGGGAGTTTTTTGAAAATGGATAAACACTTTTACTGTGAAAAACACGATAAAAAATGAAGAGGTTTATATAGATTTCTCACCCACCACCGATGATTGACACGTGGATTCCACTAACTCAAAACGTGTGGATAGGGATTGAAACGGTACAGGACACGTGGATAGCCTCTCCACTTCCTGAGGTAAATGATTTGCAACTTTTAGCCTAGATACACTGCATGTGGATTTTTTGGCGGTAAAAACTTGAATTCCTCCCGCGCATGAATCGGGAATAACTTGGGCACGGTAAGTCTAGTGACCGCATGATTTTAGCATGCGCACACTAGACTGGGGGGACATGATGACGTATAGTCTACACCGGGTCATGAACCCGTTCGGTAAACAATACCTACACGCAAGCCCACTACGCGTGGGCCAGTTTCATACTAATTGGACTACCAATTAGACGGCTTTGGCTCACGAGGCCCAAGCCCAATGATTATTTAGGAATGTGAATAAACGATATCTCCTAATTATAGGATGTATATCAAATACCCGCAATACGTGGGACATACCAAGGTTTGCGGAACACGAAACCAACAAGGATTCGTGTCTATATATAGGGGGCATTATGACTCTCGCAAAGGTACGACTTACAAACCCTAACTCTTCACAACCCTAAAACACGATTACTTACTCTCACGCCGGAGGATAATCGGGGGAGACAATCCCTCGATAAGCCTAACGGTGTTTGTTGCTTTCTTAGTGCGCAGGTCTCAAGCAATATCAATCAATTGATACGAGGAAAGGAACCCAAACAAGGAACGCCCAACTTTTGTATCAACACGTACCTTTGCCTATGATTTTTCCACGACGATCACTACCAAAAATAACATTACCTCCATTGTAGGCTTTGTACGTAGAGAATAGTTTGCGATTCCCCGTCATGTGTCTTAAGCACCCGCTATCCTTTACCCATTCGTCGGGCTCCAAATTTATTCCTAGACAAATTTCATTAGATGCTTGAGCGACTAAGCATTCCCCTTTGTTCTTCTTGTCTTCATCGTCAACACTTTTTCTTCGTGTTGTTTTCCTTTTATCTTGTGTTCTTTGTCGCTTTTTAATGAGTCTTTTAAATTCTTTGACGGCCTTTGCATATTCTTCGTCTTCACTTTCAGAACTAGAATCATCATCTTCATCGTCACTTAGTTCCTTCTTGGTTGACATCTCTTCATAGTCTTCTTGTTCATCCTTGCTCATGTTGTTTTCGGCGTCATTACCTACATATAAAACATTTGAACCCGTAGCACTTGTACTTACTTCAACTAAATATTTGTCTACTATACTCTCTTTTGCTACTAAGTCATTTTAAAGTTTTCCTTTGGCTTGACATTCTTCTTGGTGATATTTTGAAAGACTTTTCCACATGTCATTTGCCATTTGACAAAAAAATATTCTTTCATATTCAACATTTGAAATAGCTTTGTATATAATAAATTTAGCTAAGTTATTTTGTTTTTCAAAAGTAGTATTTATCGATTTAATATCACCAATTGAAATGACATGCCAAAGATCATAGTCTATTGATTTCACATAACTTTCGAATTGATTTTTCCATGTAAGAAAATTTTCATTTTCAAGAAATGGTGGTCTAAAAACAATTTTCCCTTCTAAATATTTTTCCATTTCCATAGATCGATTTCAAGTTTTAAAATACAATATATTTTAAAAATCTTGTTTGACGTGGCTCCTGATACCAATTGTGGAAAACTAGAAGGGGGGGTTGAATAGTTTTACGTCTTTTTAATTTACAAAAACCTTGTTTATCAAAACACCAATTCAAACTT
This sequence comes from Artemisia annua, assembly GCA_014162995.1. Taxonomy (NCBI): domain Eukaryota; kingdom Viridiplantae; phylum Streptophyta; class Magnoliopsida; order Asterales; family Asteraceae; genus Artemisia; species Artemisia annua. The sequence goes on along the minus strand of LBNU01014861.1, from coordinate 45,384 downwards.
TATGTTTCACCAATAGACTTGCACAATTATAAGCAACGATATCAACAAGTATATAATATGACAAATGTGAAAGTAAGTAAATAAGTAAAAGGATAGAGTTGGAAAAATGGCACCGTGAGACAAAGGATTTATAGTGGTTCGGCTACGAATCTCCTCTTCGTCCTACTCCACTCCCCGAGCACCTAACTCGGGAGTTTTCTTCACTATGTCAACAAGCTCCCTTATGGCGGAGAAAACCTTACACAACTTTTGCTTACACCGGCTTAACGACACAAAGCTAAATGTCGGGTCCTAATAGTAGCTAGAACCAATCTCACAACACACCACGACTTCTTCACAACTTGAGCACACCACAACTTCGTCACTACTTCTTCACAACACAACTTCTTCACTACTTCACTACTTCACTACTTAATCTTCACCACTACCCTACTTCTATTCACAACTAACACTCCTAGAACTACTTATAATGTTCACAACACAACTACACAAGAGCTATACACAATATACACAATCAATATACAATACTTCTTAAACTTGAGGTTGAAGGAGTATTCTTCTCTTGCACTTTGGATGATGGTGGATGATGAGGGATTGAATCACTTGAAACAAGGATTAGTAATCTAATGATCAAAGGGTTTTGGAAGATGTTTAGAGAGATTTAGATCTGAAAATTTTCGTGCAAGAGGTGAGGAAAAATACCAGAATTAAGGTGGTATTTATAGGAGAAAAATTCTGACTTTTTCTGACACAGGAGCGTGGCCGGTCCCCTTAATTGTGGCCGGCCCCCTTAAAATTAAGGGGGCCACCCCTTATAATTAAGGGGGCCGCCCAGCTGTAACGGCCAGAATTTTTTGTCTTTAGTGGGGAAAGTTTATTTGGTGAAAAACTAACTGATTTTGGTTAAAATTTTGAATTCATATATTTAGTATGATTAAAACATTTTTCTTTATTACCAAAATTGTTTTTCAAAAATATATAATATGTTTATATAATTAAATAACCTTTGAAGTAATTAATTAAATACCCCTTTGATCATGAGATGTATTAAGCACTTGTTTATTCATACCTTAAGTGATTAAGTTGGATATAGTGATATAAACTAGCTTAATACTTGTTTACGTAGTAATCTTACGTTTAATGATTTTACATTTTGTGATCGTCAAAACGTAGAGATATCGAAAAATATAAATAACGTTTTTACGCATTATTTATGTCAACATATTTTGTTACCTTCATGTGAATCAAGTATAGGCGAATGTTGTTATGATGGTGTGATTTTATGAGAAGTAGTAACGCACTAGTAATCTTTTACGATTATGCATTGAATAAAGATAGACAACAAACTGTTTGTGATATTTGTTGCAGTGGAAATTCGAGATTATTATATTATGATAGAACAACATACTGTTCGAAGTATGGCTGAAATCTCATATTGATACTGGTTTGTGTAACTAGTATTGGTTTTCGATCATGACTGGATCGTAAAGATTAAACTCATTCTTGCGGAATGAGAATTTTTGATATTAATTGGAATCCAAAATATTTGCTATCACAACTATGCACTTGTGGGAAAAAGTGTGTTGTTCGCATAGTAAACTAATGAGTTTTGATTATAATTCCGTTATGCTGCACTCTAAGACTTTAAACTTGATTTTTGGAAAGTTTGAGTCGAAATAGGTGAACCGTTTGGTCACAAAGTATTTTGGTACAACAATTCATTTTGGAGAATTTGTTGTCACAACTGCGCATCCACGGGAAATGCGTTGTTCACGTGGTAAACATTAAATGGGTGAACCATTTGGTCACGTTATTTATTTTGGTACATCATTTCCATTTGGACTGGTATGTTGTCACAACCGCGATGTCATGGAAAATTGTGTTTTTCGCATGGTAACAAATGAGTTTTGCATCTATTTTTTTTTCGGTGATTAGGTAACAATGAAACATCTTAAACTTGATTTCGAAAAAAAAATGTTGAGCTTAAACGGAAGAATTAGATTATCGCAGTTTTTATTTTAGCACAACATTTTTTCCGAGCGGTTTATAAATTTTTTTTAATGCTGATATTTGTGTTACTTGGATGTTTTTTGGTACAACATTTTTTGGTTGTTATAATACAAAATTATGTATTATTTTGTATAATGTTCAACGCAAAATTTTTTGTTTCATTTGGTGCAAAATATTGTGGCAAAGTAGTGCCTATTTAAAGCTGTTTGGTGCGGTTTTGTGCAACTAGTTTTGAACATGAGAATAAACAAGTCGCTCGATTTTGTATCTAATATTGGAAGTTTGGATGTTGCAAATATTCTATTGTGAATATTGGTGCAAATAATCAACCTACTTGATGAATAATCGTCAAGACTTATTATAACTCATATTGTTAATAATCGAACGGTTTGTCATATGTAAGAAATGACTATGTGTTGAATATAACCGTGTTGGACATTGTGAAATGTCAAGAAAGAACCAACATATAGATGACAACGATTACGTTGGTTTATGTAACTAACTTGAATGGTGTGATTGTCGTCCAATGTGAGCTATTGTCCATTCGCTAAGTTGGACATGGTTTGATTGTGTAAAATGATTACACACTGATTTTATGTGATCATAATCACATAATAAATTGTGACAATCATATAATGATAAGAGATTAAATGTGATTATATATATAATCACAAGTGAACTGGAATGACATGTTATAAGTGTAGGACTTACACATATAACTTATTGGATCCTCCTAAAACATGTGTGGTTTAAGGTGGTGATTTGTCTAATAGAAGAATATTATTAGAAGCTATGAGTAATCAGAATGATGCATCTTCTATCATACGCTTGATTCCATGGTCTATAGCATGCTAGATTTGGAATCTGTTAATTATGATACGGAAAATCATTAACATAAGACATTCAAAAAGTGTGCATACACTAGTATGAAACTTGTGAGGTGACAAATTACTAATGATCTTGGTGTCATCCATGTGAGAAAAATCTTATAAACAAGATTAATATATTGAAAGGGAGAACCTTTCTACAAAATTCTTGAGATAAATTCCAAGTGGGGGATTCCGGCCTAGCTAGAATTCAAAAGGACATCAACAAACATGAAGTTCTTGCCTATTTGGAATACTCAAGAATTACTTGGAACATGATACACTTAAAGAGTTGAACGAAACTCGAATTTGTACAGACATATTATGTCGATACGACAACTACTCTCAGTATGAGTTATCCCTATTGACAATATGAAGTCATAGAATAACATTGTGGATCCGCTTGCAAAATGCTAAATGTGAGAATTAGTTATAAAGTCGTGAAGAGGAATGAGACTAAAGCCCTTGAAAAGTTTATATAAAGGAAAATCTAACCCAGCTGAATGGAGATCCCAAGATCTGGGTTCAATAGGACAACCTACTTGTATAAACTGAGGTCACTGTGGGGGAGTAATAAACTCCATATTCATTTAAGGGAGTTAATAAACTTCCTAGTCCATTCCTATAATAGTGGCAATATGAGGTTAAGCATATGGCTTTTAATGATTAATCGAGAATCACCTATGTGAGAAAGAAGTGGGGTCGCTTCTAAGGGAATTGTGGGGGCGCAATTCTTAACAGCTCTCACAGAACCAGGCTAATGTTCATGNTTCAATAGGACAACCTACTTGTATAAACTGAGGTCACTGTGGGGGAGTAATAAACTCCATATTCATTTAAGGGAGTTAATAAACTTCCTAGTCCATTCCTATAATAGTGGCAATATGAGGTTAAGCATATGGCTTTTAATGATTAATCGAGAATCACCTATGTGAGAAAGAAGTGGGGTCGCTTCTAAGGGAATTGTGGGGGCGCAATTCTTAACAGCTCTCACAGAACCAGGCTAATGTTCATGACCATAACAAACATAACTATGAGAACTAAAAAGTGTCAAGGAGATATTTGTGTGAATATATATTGTCGTCTCCACAAACAGCGGACAGTTCAAAGACATCGAGTTCTACTGGCTGCTAGGAGTCTAAGTATATTCACAAGGGAAGGTTCAAAGGATAACACCTACCTATCCTTTGCAAATATCAACTACAAAACTCTATTACAACATTGAGTCATTGAAATTTGTTTCCCGTCATCAATGTCATTCATGTGGGGGATTGTTGGAAAAATTGGTCATAATGGTGGGTTTGAATGACAATTGATGGTCATCAAATGCACTAATGGATATTAACACGAAAGTTAATGTGTGGTCTTATGTAATGACTGAATTAATTTTGTGTTCATGAGCCATTAGTATGATTAATTAGTTGACCATTTTTCTTTACATCCTTTCACTATAAGTTGAGAGCTTTCCTCTCATTTCCATACACCAAGAAACACTACTCACTCCTCTCCTTTGTTTGCTTTTCATCTTGACCTTGTGTGTATCCGGTTTGTAATAGAGGGAAGGCACAGTTTTGGTTCGCCTTGATAACCCGTTTGTGCTAACGGTGTTATCCGTTGTTGTTGTATCCTAGGAGATAGACGTTCACGATTCTCAAGCACCGTGGAGAGGACGAATCTGTCTTAAGAAAACTGTGACAATCACAGACCTCAACATTTTCCTTGTGTTCTTTGAGTCTAAACAATCAAAAGATTCACGGTATCATTCTCTATACTTTTATGGTTTTATATTATGGTTTATTTGTCTCTAATAGCAATATATACACGTAATATACAACAATAAGTTCGTCTAGTGCTAGTGATGATAAGTCTTTGAATTCTTCAATAGCGGACACCTTTAGTATCTACTTTGGATTAAGAGCCCTAAGAAATTTCCTGGCATAGTTTTTTCTAGAAAAACCTTCATCAAGAGCTTTTAGGCTAGTAATAGTAGTATTAAATCTAGCAAAACTACGATCGCTACTTTCGTCTTCAAGGATAGCAAATTGTCCACATTGTTGCAAGAAGATCAATTTTATTATCCATGACTTAGCTATTTCCTTTATGGGTGATTATTAAAGATTCCCAAATTTCTTTGGCCGTTTTACAGAAATAAATTCTTCCGTATTTCTTTCTAGGTAAAGCATTATAAACAACCATTTTAGCCTCGTTATTTTTGGCTAGCTTTTCTTTTAGTTCATTGGTTTGACGATCATAAGAAACAACTTCATCTCTTTATGTGGTTATGTTTCTAATAACATTTTTAAAATCACCCTCTTGGATAATATGCCAAAGATTAATGTCTTTTGATTTCACATAAGTTTCGAATCTATTTTTCAAATAAATAAAACCGTCGCTTTTGAAAAGTGGTGGTCTTTGAATAGATTGTCTTTCTTTGTAATTTTAGAAATCCATATATTGATTCAAGTTTTAAAAAACAATTTAGTTTAAAAATCTTGGTTAATGTAGCTCTAGTGCCAATTGTGAAAAACTAGAAGAGGGTTGAATAGTTTTTACCGTTTTAAAGTTACAGCTTTGAAAACTTAACGTGAAATCAAGCAATAAATAAATATGTAAATAAATGCAAGACAATAGATAAGTAATGAAAAGATCAAACCAAGATATGAGTATCTATAGCGGTTTGGTAACAATGCTTCCTTCATCGCCCTAATCTACTTCCCGAGTATCTGACTCGAGAGTATCCTTTCACTATGTCAAAAAGCTCCCTTATTTGTGGAGAAAACCGTACAACTTCGCTTTCAATATTTTCCCATATTAACCTAAATATCGAGTTCTTGTCAAGGTAGAACCAACCTATCTCTCAACGTATTTTAAGGCCTGAAATACTAAATGATCTCTCTAATTTGGTGCATAGTGTTTCGTTATGAACTTTAGAACATGATGATGAAATACAACAATACAAAACTCTTGTAAATACAAGAAACTAAAAACTACAACAAGTTGAAAGTCTTCTTGTTCTTCTCTGACTGGATAAGATAGATGATGTGGATCACTACAATGATTATTAGAACTAGATAAGTAGATAATAATCAAAGAAAGTATGGAAATGTGTGTAAAAATGACTAAAATATGATTGCAAGAGGTGCCTCACATGGATAGACAAATTTTCTCTGTTAGGCACAGACAGATCCACGAATCTCTATAGTATGGCGCAGTGGGTCCGTGTAGTTGTACAGCCGTAAATCAGAAACATGGTAAGTAAGGTAAATCTGATTTGGCTTGTATTTTAGGCATTTTTGAGATGTTCAAAATGTGCTAGTTTAAAGAAGGTAAGATCCTTACCTTAAGTAATTTTTTATATAGGGCCATGTGGTTCATACACCACCCAATTTATTTTTCACTTTTGACCCTTATCATCTTACTTTTCTCTGACCTACTATGCACACTTTACCATGTACACACTTTATAAGAAAATATATATCTCCTTATATTTTCTTTTCATAAATCATCTTATCTTCATCAACATATCACCATCAACACCATTACAAAAAATTGTACATAAACCCATTATTAAAAAACTTAATCTCTGTAGAGCCAATAAATAATTAACATTAAACCCGCTTATCCACCTAGCACTACTAAAAGTCTAAAATCTCACTACCTAAAAACTCAAAAAGAAAACCTAAGAAAGAAAAATCTTGGACATGGTGGGGACAACATGGATGATGATAGTTGGTTGTTTGAAACCCAACTCGAATAAAAAACTACAATATCAATTGAACAATATATAGTTTGTTGTTCGATTATTAAGGTTTTACGGGGTGATGGTAAGATGATGTTGTGATCAACATGGGTGTGATGGGGAAGATTAAGGGACGATGGTATAAATGGACTATGTTTACTTTTTGGATTGAGATATTCTCATGTTCCATTTGAACATGAGATGTCATGTTAGTTACTATTTTCTCAACAATGATTAATTTATAAAATAATAGTCCCATAATGATTAATTTATTTATTTTTTCCTCACTTACATAAACTTCAACATGACCTCTCATGTTCAAATGAAACATGAGAGGATCTCAATCCTTACCTTTTTAAATTTTGGTGATGATGATGGGTGTTGCTAGTTGGATGATAGGTATGGAGTTTAAGCATGAAAAAAGAAAAGAGTTTGATGAGTGGAGGAAGGAGAGAGATGACAAAGAGATGTTGTGGAAAAAGATGGTTGAAAAAAAGCTATATTAATTTGTTACCTTTCATTAATGTAAATTTGTTTTGGGAAATGAAAAAATAAAAGCACCAACATGAGGGTCAAAGTCAGCGGCGTTTAAATCATATAATGATGGTGTGCCAACCCACACACCCTTTATATAAGTCAAAAATGTAAAGATTGTATTTTATTTGAAAAATCACATTTGATCATTTCCATAAATATTTTGGCTTACTACCTAAAATGTTTTATTCCTATTTTGATGTTGATATTTTCTCAAAGTATAATATATGATTAGTTGTTTAAAACATTTTCTTATAATTAAACTTAAAGTTGTAAATTAAAAATGTAAGTTTAAAAAATGTGTAATGTTATGCATGTGTAAAACCATTTTCTTTTGATTATTATGCAAGTTGTAATATATCACATTGATACCTTAAGTGATATTTAACATAAAACTATGGGTCTAAAACTTGTTTACATAAACTTGCACTTGATACTTTTTATTTTTTTCATTATCCAAAAGTAAAAGATCGTTTATAATAAATAACATTTTTGGACGATTATTTGTATTAACATATTCAAAATAAAATGCACGAACACTGAACAAAACCCTTAACACCTCGATTAACTCTTTTAGCAAAATGTAATAATATAGCAAGTATAATCAGGCGCTCTACTCATCATTCCGACCAAACCCCCTAACACAATTTAAGCTTTTACCAACTAAATAAACAAACCCTAAATAACAATAATTTTTTGCTTAAAATAAATTTTATGTCTAAATTTCTTTCCTACACCCTTGTGTGTTTCTGATTTTTGTATAATAAACCAAACAAATGAAAAGGCAGATCTGGTTTACATCTAAAAAGATCTAGAATTAATAATAGAAAACATGTTTCTAACATGCAATGAATTTTAAAATTAAGTAGCAAGTGGAAAACCACTAACCTTATTTTAATCCTATTAGCCAACGGCTCAGGTTGGCTCAGCGTGTGAACAATGCTGACTCGAGCCACTGCTCCACAATACACCCGAGTCATCCTCCTCCCTACAGTCAACAACAAAATCGGCGAAAATCAAAAACCCTAAATCCTTCCCCTCCTCCTTCTTTGGTTCTTCGACCGAACACCAAGGCACAAACACATTCGTGTGTTTCTGGTGATTTGATCAAGAACTTGTTCTCTTGACAAAGGTAATTGATAATATCAAATCGTACACGTATTTTAAGTGTTAATTTCCCCCTAAATCGCTCATCTTTTATGTTAATATGTTGGATATACACTTCTATTTGTGTATTTCCTGTTTTCAGGGTAAAAATAAGCAAAGGAACGAAAAGACGTTGATTAGGAAGGTTTTACATGAAAATCAATGAAGTATGCGGATTCTACATTAACGACGGCGTAGATGTTCCATCTACCTACGCCGTAGCTGCCATTTATGAAGACTACGGCGTAACCCAGGAAAAAATTACAGCGTAGTTGAACATCAAAGGGTTCTACGGAGTAGCCTCTCTCCACCTACGGGGTAGACCTTAAATTCAAGCAGTAAAGAAATATCGAGGCCAAAGAGGAAACTACGCCGTAGACATGACAGCTGACGAAACTACGACCGTAGAATAGGATCTAGCTATGCCGTAGATGTAATTATCGAAGACTACGACGTAGCCAGCCCTAGAGCTACGCCGTAGCTATGTCGGGCCTATATATACCAGCCCTAATTCCGAGTTTTAAAACACACTTTTCACCACACAGAAGTCAGAAGGAATTCAGGGAGGAAGAGGATGAAGTTCTATCAGCATACAAATCCATTCCAAGGGAGAATTCACGCCATAATCATAAGTTTATTCATTGCATTTGTTTGTATTAATTCAATATTTACATTTATTATGTTGAACACTTGTTTTTCTGCATTAATGAACATGAGTGGCTGAACACCTCTTGGTGTTAGCCTCATTATGAAATTGTTATTAATATGATTTAGTTTTCGTGCATCTTTATTCGTTTTATTTGTATACTTCCTTAGCTATTCTTAGGACACTTTATGCTTTAGAGGCATTGATATTTGGTAGACCTTCGAGGGAAATGATAGATGTGACCGTGCCGCATTTCATTAGAAGGTGTGACTTGGTAATGGTTAAGACCAATCGTAGACGCTTCCATTACCATACATGTGCGAATTGACCATTAGGATCACCTACCAAATAGATTTGTTAAACGAGTTAAAGGGGATGTAAGATGTGACCATGCCCGCATCCCGCTAGACTAGTCTAAGTTAGTAGAGGCACTTAATGACTCTTGCATCTCGCACCAGTGAACTCTTTCAATCGATTTGGGAGAATAGGACGAGGTGTCGGATAGGATAGGCGATTTGACCATCTGAGTCTATTGAATTGAACCCCCAGATAAAATGATAGGATGCATTATTAGAAAACTTGTCATGTTAATAAGAAGAGTAGTAATTAGGTTAACACTGCTTTCTCCTATTGATTTCCATTTACTTGTTATTTGTTTATTTGTTATTTACTTTATTCAGTTTAATTATTTTAATCATCAAAAACCCCTTTTTATTTAGTGACATTTAAACTTAGATATCTTTCGCCCCTTAGCTCTTGGGACGACCTCGGTTTTACCATCTAGCTATACCTCACACGACCGGGTACACTGCCCGATAGTGCATAAGGTAGACCTTAGGTAGACGAGACTTTATAAATTTAAAACCTGGTCGGTAAATCCTGCATCAAGTTTTTGGCGCCGCTGCCGGGGAGCTAATAGGATTATATTTAGGATTTTGTATTTTCTATGGCATTAACTATGAACGATTATTTAACTTCTTTACGTTGTGAACCAGGAATAGTAAGACCCGTTCTCGAACAAAATATTGAATTTGAATTTTGGGAATCATGCCTTGACGACTTGAAAAGATACATATTTGCTGGAGAAGATAACGAGGAGGCTCACGAACACCTATCATGAGTTAGCGAAATTATCAGCCTATTTCAAGCACCAGGTGTCTCAAAAGACCAAGTGATGATGATGGAATTTCCTTACTCACTTAAGGGAAAAGCAAGGGTGTGGATTAAAAAGTTACCTCAAGGGCTCATAACCACTTGGGATTCATTAAAAAAGGCTTTCCTGAAGGAATATCGAACTCCATCAAAAATTTTGCAGCAACTTGAAGAAATTAGAAACTTCCAGCAATCATTCGACAGATCCTTATTCTCAGCCTGGGAAAGATTCGAAGATCTTCCATTCAAATACCCGGAACACAAGCTCAACAAACATGATCAACTACAAATATTTTATAATGGGCTAAAGATAGAGACAAGAAAGATGTTAGACTTTAAGGATCCAATACCAAAGATGACGGCATCAAAGGGGTTAGAAAAAATTGAAGAAGTCGCATGACATCTATCAACTTGGCATACTGACCAACCTATCTCAAATGAACCTAAGGAACTAAGCTCTATTCTTAGGAATATTGACGAATTCGAGTCCGATATAAACTCACTAACTGAAAAAGTCAATATGGTGCAAAGTGTTGTCGAAACTCCAATTGAAGATAGGGTGTCAAGCATCGAAAAATGTGTCAAGGTATTCATAAGAGAAACCTACCACAACCAAAGGAAAACCCAAGAAATAATTTGGGGAATTAAGACGGAATATGATAGCATTTTGAAAACTCAAGTCGATGCTATTAGGAAGCTGGAAGCTCAAGTTGGACATTTGGCAAAATCGGTTCGAAATAGGAACACCGGTGAACTTCCTAGTACAACTGAAACTAACTGATGCGTATTTTCATCCTGTTTTACATATATAAAACTTAGAGATACAAGGATAAACACATACTAATGGGCAGAGAACCCGATCAAATGTAGTAGAGCCTAGGTAAATCCGAGTGTCGTCCCTAAGAGCTGTTGTGAAGGAGATCAAAGTATGTTATGTGATAACGAGAGGTAACAGTCGATAATAATATTGAATAGAGTAGTATGCATTAATTTACAACTCACAGAATTGAATCAAGAGAAAGAAAGTATAAAGATAGTGTAATCATTCAAGCTATTTAGGCAATTACTCCAGTTCATACACAACGTACAGTGGCATAAATATCACTAGAAGTCGTAGGGTGAAGTCATCCTAGTCTATCTTCCCTTCCTATCGCCTTCGGAACCACATGCACTACCCCATGCTAGTAAGCGGAGGTTAGATATTTGGTTGAGTCATTAAGCGCCAAACCTAATAGATCACATTCGATAGAGATCGCCCTCTCGGATCAAAGATCTCTCTAACTTCTTAAGTACCTCCACTTGTAAGGTGGTCCTATGGTCAATTCTCGCACAAGGCAGTATGGTCAGTTGTCATCCCTCCCATTTCCTCGCAATCTGTCAGGCTAGTGTCCTATGGTCAATTCTTCTAGCCTACTAAATGGATTGAGGTATCAAGTCAACCACATAAAGCGTAACGGATACAAACAAGCTTATAATACTACCGAAAATAGTTCAAATGAATGGACAAAGAAGATATCTCTACGAAGTAATAAAAAGGAACAAATAACAGAAATGGACTTGAATTAATAATAAGAATTCATCTAATGATTATGGAAAAGCATAAGAGAATCCAAACTCGAATACAAATGATTAATGTAGACGAGAACTTCCGTCTTCTGACTCCTAACTCCTTCATCTTCTTCTGTGGTTGCTCTCCCCAAACCCTAGAAAGGTTTGGGAAAGGGGAGATGATTTTTAAGGTGAGAATTCGTCTTTATAGGCCAGGAGGTTGCTACGGCGTAACGCCATAAGCAGTTACGCCATAGCTAACGTTATCTTCATTCGATCTTATCCTTTGGGCCTTGTTACGGCGTAGTTGGAGAGTTGAGTTACACTGTAACACTGCTACGTCGTAGATGAACTGAGGTGCTACGCCGTAGTCTTCATAAGTTCCATAAGTTGGCCTCGTAGTCTTCATTACGCCGTGACGCTGTTACTAGTTACGGCGTAGTCTTTAATAAATAGATATTTCCACATCATAATTGTGCTATNTTATCTTCATTCGATCTTATCTTTTGGGCCTTGTTACGGCGTAGTTGGAGAGTTGAGTTACACTGTAACACTGCTACGTCGTAGATGAACTGAGGTGCTACGCCGTAGTCTTCATAAGTTCCATAAGTTGGCCTCGTAGTCTTCATTACGCCGTGACGCTGTTACTAGTTACGGCGTAGTCTTTAATAAATAGATATTTCCACATCATAATTGTGCTATCGCGTAACATCATCACTCAGTTACGCCGTAGTCTTCATATAGTAGCTGCTTTTGTCCGTATTGAGTCTATCTTCATCCATTCTCTGCTCCATTCTCTATTAACCGTCCTGAAATGAAAGGTGAAGTAATAAGACAAAACTATAGACAATATTAAGCTAAAATGGTCAATAAAGAGGGGAAATTGATACTTAGAATATCAGATTATATGACGTCATCGAATATCCCCCCACTTGAACTCTACTTGCCCTCAATTAGACCTTATTAGAAGTATTTCCAAAAGGACATTCCCCATTATTACTAGGGAAATATGAATTTAAAAATATCCTATGCTAGAATTTCTCAAAGCCAAACACCTCATGAAAAGGGGAACAAACACTCACTCTCTCGTTATTCTAAGTGTCAATCTTTGGGGTGAACACTCATTGCACAGTCATAGTATGTATTCTATCATAGGCTTGGCAGTTACACAAAACTCCACCACTAGAGCTAAGGTCGGAACAACTCTTGAAGGCAACATTGGGTGAACACATATAAGGTTAAAGGTGTAGTGTCGTTACTAACATACTACGGCGAAAGCGACAACGACATTGATACATGACCGGAACGCCGGGCAAGACATCAATATCTGCTCGATTCTTTCACCTAAGCATGATTCACGACTAAAGGGTAGGAATATACATGGGATTTCACATAATGGGTGTAAAATGAAAAATAACAAGCAAATAGTCTAAGCCTACAACAAAGTCATCACCATTTACCATTTGCCCAAGGTCTAAACATCGAAACGCAAGAACTGGATCATATCAAGTAGATGTGCCACTAGAGGACGTCATTATGGGCACATAACTTGGTCTTCATGTTGGTGTAGAAACAATCACCAACTCATATCTTCAAATGTGATCGAAGTGGCCTTTTCGATACTAAGTCTTGATGAGCTCATAATCAAGGTGCTATACAAGGGTGCACCTGTTTATTTCAAATATCTACATATAGAATTTCACATTTTTTTTGAATCATAATTAACATCCCCCCACTTGAGATGAACAATATATGAGAATTTGGGGGGTCTTCAAATGATCTTCAATGATATGTCTTTGACGTAGGCGTGATTCCTGAATTCTTCCACTTAGACCTTGAACTAGGGCAAACAATGACTTCCCAATCATAAACCAAGACTACACGGTAGGCTAAGGTGTAATGGTGTATCAAAAGAATTTATATAGGGGTTATGAAACAAAAGGAAAGGCTCAAAAGGGTGTACTAGGGGTATCTTGCACTAAAAATGAGTGCAACAAATGGGTTTACACGGGGGTCGAGAAGTCAATGTGACTAATCGATAAACACACACACATATAAGGCTATTTGGGTGATAATCCTAAAACATTGCCTTCTAAAATTGTCCCTTCCAAATGTGTCTAGCACATTACTCGTCTATGGTCTCGAAATGATGTAAAAGCCAAGTTCTAAAATTTACAAAACTACCGGCACACTCAATATTTAGGTGGATTTGGGTAAACAGGGTGAAACTGAATAGGTTAAACCTCACCAGATTAATTCAAGGGTTAAATGTGCTCGGCTAAGGTCTATTCTAGTTCGGTTAAGAAAAACATGTCAAAAGTTTAAAAATGGCAAAAAATTTCAAAATAAACTAGAAAATTGAGGACAAAATAAAGTTCAAGATAATTCTACTCCCCTCCCCCCACTTGAAATGTACAAAGTCCCTTTTGTACTAAAAATTAAGTAAATGTAAAGAGAATGTAGAATTAGAATGAGAACTTCCCTGAATTTTGCTTCATAAATGAAAGAAGGATCACGAGAAATCTTCGTGCCTTCGACTAGCCTCCATGAGCAAACTTCATATCCTTGAAATCACGACACTACCACAAGCATAAATCTATAAAAACAAAAATGAAAAACAAGAAAAATCTTAACTCACTTTCATAGGAATCACGGTTGCATTTAGCATATGCAACAAGCCTTTTAAACCACTTGGTGTCCCAAGTGGACGAGTTTAGTCTCGTGAGGGCTTACAGGGAACATACCCACAAAGTTCATTTAATTACTAATACAAGTTTAGTATGTTTGAAAATATTTCGAGGGATACACCTCAGAGAGGTATTATGGCGTAGTCATGGAAGTGAGCTACGCCGTAATCAGTACAAAACCTAGAGTTATCAACTACGAAAGAGGGGTTACGGCGTAGTCGTAAGACTGAGTTACGCCGTAACTGCTGATTCGAGGGTATCAGTCTCTGCAGTAAACAGATTCTCTCATTTCTCCATGCACCGATTCCTGCAAAAATATAAAACAAACATACAAGCCAACAAAAACAAACAAAGAGAAAAGATAATATGGGTTGTCTCACGCAATAGCACTTTTGTTTATTCACGAGTCTTTAAGTTAGACTCTTTCTCACAGCTCAATGCTTAATGGGTTGGGCCATCATGCCCCGACCCATTGTCCTTGCTTGCCGAAGAACTTTCCCAGAAATCCGGATCGATCTTTGGATTTAAACAAAGGTTCTCTTCATGAGAAAACTTAACTTGTGCCCATTCATTGCAACATTGAACCTCAATTTGTTTATTAAGTTAAACATCACCAAACTTCACCTTAACCCAATCTTCAAAGGATATCCCACCATAGCCGACTTGAGCTCTTTTGTGTGCATTAAGACATGCCCACTCATTATGTTTTGCAATGTTAAATTTGGGGAATTTCCCACCATTACATTCTTCCTGGAATGGATCACATATAGGCCATGCTTGAGTAGTACCGTCATGTGTCATTATGGCTGGTTTACAGAAATGGATCGTCCAGTCAATCGTCTCATGAACATAAGATCCTACTAGGTGATTTCTTAACCATGCATCATTAATCGCTCGAGAGTCTTTAAAATACCACCAAAATCTAGCTTCCGTTGTTAATGTATCCAATCTCTCTTTCCCCCTCCATTACATTTATTGATAAGAGGGTTACATGATGGAATGATTAGCTTAGTATTATCTTTAATCACCCCAATAGGTTTGCAGCAATGGAGTATTCTAGTGACTTTTAAAGGCCCTACTTCATCATCTAAATGTCCAATAGTTGGTTCTTCAACATCACTTATTTCCCCAGAAGAGTAGCTGCCTTCACCAGAATGGATCTCCTTATCATACCCCAAACAAAATGGAACTTCGTTAAGAAAGATATCGTTAGGCACTTCAAACGTCTCAAGTGGAGCATCGGCCACCACCATATATTGATTTACGGTTTTATTGTTGCTATCTGAGAAAATTGATAATAGTTAAAAAATTGTAGATCAAACTACGGCATAGCTTCCATAGAGTGTTACGCCGTAACCTAAAAATTGCGAATATAATAGAAAAATTACTGCGAACTTGTGTTAAAAATTTACCTGCCATATGAAGTTGCTAAGAGATGAAAAGATTAATATAACAATTTTCGCAGCAGTGAAAAAGGTTAATTTGTTATGGTAAAAACCTTATATAGGGGTTTCGTAGGTCAACATATTAATTGGGTTGGATCTACGGCGTAAATGATCTAACCCGTTTCGCCGTAACCATCTCCATTACGGCATAGTTCTATGAATGACTACGCCGTATTTGATGATTTTTAAAAGTTTACTTTATTATTGGTAATCAAATTTTAAAATTGCAATACGAGAGAACAGATTACGTACCTGAATTATCACTGGTCAGGCATATCCGCCTCATAAATGATTCAAATAAGCATACCTTAAAATCCGTCAACTAAACTGCTCCCCGGCAGTGGCACCAAAAACCTGATGCGTATTTTCATCCTGTTTTACATTTATAAAACTTAGAGATACAAGGATAAACACATACTAACGGGCAGAGAACCCGATCAGATGTAGTAGAGCCTAGGTAAATCCGAGTGTCCTCCCTAAGAGCTGTTGTGAAGGAGATCAAAGTATGTTATGTGGTAATGAGAGGTAACAGTCGATAATAATATTGAATAGAGTAGTATGCATTAATTTACAACTCAGAGAATTGAATCAAGAGAAAGAAAGTATAAAGATAGAGTAATCATTCAAGCTATCCAAGCAATTATTCCAGTTCATACACAACGTACAGTGGCATAAATATCACTATAAGCCGTAGGGTATCCCTTCCTATCATCTCCGGAACCACAGGCACTACCCCATGCTAGTAAGCAGAGGTTAGATATTTGGTTGAGTCATTAAGCACAAAACCTAATAGATCACATTCGGTAGAGATCGCCCTCTCGGATCAAAGATCTCTCTAACTTCTTAAGTACCTCCACTTGTAGGGTGGTCCTATGGTCAATACTATAGAAAATATTAACCTAAAATGGTCAATAAAGAGGGGAAATTGATACTTAGAATATCAGATTATATGACGTCATCACTAACCCCAGAGACCTTGCTCATGCTATCACCACAAGAAGTGGACTGAACTACAAAGAACCAGCATATCCATCTACAACCAATGGCGGTGGAAATGATACCCCCGCTGCTGAAAAGGACAAGGTTATTAATAAAGAAGATCATCAGAAACCTTATGTTCCTCCCATTCCATTCCTAGGAAGGATAAGAAAGGAAAAGGAACAGCAACAATTTCAGCAATTCTGTGAAAGGATCAAAGACCTTAGCATCAACATACCTTTCGTGGAAGCTTTAGAGAAGATGCCCAAATATGCTAAATTCATGAAAGATCTTCTGACCAAACGGAGAAAGGGGAACCCAACACGGGTAACTTTAAATGAAAGATGCTCGTCAGTACTCATGAACGAGATACCATCTAAGGAGAAAGATCCTGGAAGCTTTACCTTCCCATGCACGATTAATGGGACCACTTTTGATAAAGCGTTAGCTGATTTAGGAGCAAGTATTAGCCTTATGCCCTACTCCTTGTACCTGAGGTTAGAATTGGATGAATTAATACCAACAAGGATGTGCATCGAATTGGCAAACAAATGCATCCAATACCCGAAGGGAATTGCTGAAAATGTCCTGGTAAAGATCGAAAAATTCATATTTCCAGTTGATTTTGTGATAATCGATATGAAGGAAGATATTGATATCCCCATTTTGTTGGGAAGACCATTCCTAGCTACTTCACATGCCATGATCGACGTATTCAACAAAAAATCTCCTTGGAAATTGGTAAGGAAAACATAACATATGATTTAGAGCGATCTATGAAATACGCCACATTCACTGATGACGACATCGAAGAAGTAGATTTCATTGATTCTACAATCGAGGATTTCGTACAAGACTTTCTTCCTCAAGAACAATTACATTCAGTTCTTTCAAAAGACGATGCGGATAAATCAGAACATGAAGAAACCACTGACATAAGTAGCGTGCAAGAACCTCTACATAAGGATGATTTTTGCTACAAAGGAGACAGCCTCCATCCCTAAGCTAAAGGAGCTACCTCCTCATTTGGAATATGCTTTCTTGGATGGTAAACCAGAACACCCAGTAATAATTTCATCATCTCTTACTATGAAAGAGAAAGAGCTGTTGTTGCAGGAACTAAGCAAACATAAAGGAGCGATTTCTTGGAAGGTGTCCGACATCAAGGGAATTAGCCCATCCTTCTGTTCTCACAAGATTCTTATGGAAGATGATTTCAAACCCGTTGTACAACCACAACGAAGGTTAAACCTAAAGGTTCAGGACGTTGTCAAAGACGAAATAATTAAACTCCTTGATGCAGGTTTAATTTACCCCATATCCGATAGTGCATGGGTGAGCCCTATCCATGTTGTACCGAAGAAGGGAGTAATGACTGTGATAGTCAACGAAGATAATGAGTTAGTTCCCACTAGGACCACGACAGGTTGGAGGGCTTGCATTAACTACCGGAAGTTGAACGACGCCACTCAAAAGGACCATTTCCCACTACCGTTCATCGATCAAATGCTGGAAAGACTTTCAGGTCACGAGTATTATTGTTTTCTTGATGGCTTTTCAGGATATTTCCAGATACTTATAGCTCCGGAAGATCAAGAGAAGACGACATTTACTTGCCCATATGGAACATTCGCCTATAGACGTATGCCCTTTGGCTTATGCAATGCACCAGCTACCTTTCAAAGATGCATGACAGCCATATTTTCTGATATGTGCCAGGATTTATGGAGGTATTCATGGATGACTTCTCGGTATTTGGTAATTCTTTTACTTCTAGTTTAAATAATTTATCTCCTATGTTAGCCAAGTGTGAAGAAACTAATTTAGTGCTAAACTGGGAAAAATGTCATTTCATGGTTAAAGAAGGAATTATTTTAAGACATAAAATTTCCAATTCAGACATAGAAGTCGATAAAGCAAAAATTGATGTCATATCTAAGTTACCTTACCCAACGAACCTGAAAGGAATAAGAAGTTTTCTAGGACACGCTGGGTTTTATAGGCGGTTTATCAAAGATTTCTCTAAATAGCAAAGCCAATGACCCAACTTCTTAAGAAAGATGCTAAATTTGATTTGAATGATGAGTGCAAACAAGCTTTTGACATCTTAAAAAATAAGCTGACCACCGCCCCTATTATCATTGCTCCAAATTGGAACAATGATTTCGAATTAATGTGTGACGCGAGTGATTATGCTGTAGGGGTGGTTCTTGGGCAAAGAGTAGATAAAAAATTAAGCCCATCTACTATGCTAGTAAAACATTAAATAATGCTCAAGCGCATTACACCACAACCGAAAAAGAGCTTTTGGCCGTTGTTTATGCTTTTGACAAATTTAGGTCCTATTTAGTAATGTCAAAAACTGTCGTCTACACTGATCATTCTGCTTAAAAGTATTTGTTTAGTAAACAGGATTCAAAACCAAGGCTTATCCGATGGGTGTTACTATTACAAGAATTCAAGATTGACATTCGAGATAAGAAGGGAGCGGAAAATCTTGCTACGGATCACTTATCAAGGTTGGAAAACCCATAATTGAAAGATTCAAATAAAGAAACTATTCACGAATCTTTTCCGGATGAGCACTTAATTTCGGTAAGGACTTGGGAAGCCGAATCAGATCCTTGGTACGCCGATTATGCCAACTATTTAGCATCAAGGATATTGCCCAGCAATCAAACGCGTGATCAGAGAAAAAAATTCTTCACCGATCTGAGATACTATTTTTGGGACGATCCTTATTTGTTTAGAGCATGCGCTGATGGAATTATATGACGATGTGTATTCGGAAATGAAATTCCAGAAATATTGGAACATTGTCACAAAGGACCAGCTGGAGGACACCATGGAGCAGATACTACCGTTAGGAAAGTATTCGAAGCAGGGTTCTATTGGAAAAGCATTTTCAAAGACGCCGCTAAGTATGTAAAGAATTGTGACGCATGTCAAAGGGCAGGTAACATCTCTTCACGTAATCAAATGCCCTTAAATAATATAATGGTTTGTAAGGTTTTTGATGTTTGGGGAATCGATTTTATGGGACCTTTCACCCCATCGGGAAAGAAATGCTATATTCTAGTTGCAGTTGATTATGTGTCAAAATGGGTCGAAGCTGAAGCTCTACCCAATAACGATGCTAGGGCTGTGGTAAAATTTCTTAAAAGACTTTTCTCTAGATTTGAAATTCCAAAATCATTAATAAGTGACCGTGGTACACACTTTTGTAACTCTTTAATGGAGAAAACTCTCTTGCGATACGGGGTCGTTCATCGCCTAGCCACACCCTATCACCCAAAAAACTAGCAGACAAACCGAAAACACTAATCGGGCAATTAAGCGCATTTTAGAGAAATCTGCTAATAAAAATCGTAAGGATTGGGCAGATAAGTTAGACGATGCCCTTTGGGCGCTCCGAACAGCCCACAAAACACCATTAGGGTGTAATCCATTCCGTATCGTTTATGGGAAAACTTGTCATCTCCCGGTTGAATTAGAACACAAAGCTTATTGGGCCCTTAAGAATGCTAACTTTGACCCTGAAGAAATTAAGAAAAATAGACTCGCAAAATTACATAGATTGGCTGAATTAAGGGATGAAGCATATGAACACTCAAAGGCTTACAAAGATCGTACGAAGAGATGGCACGACTCAAGGATACAAGAAAAAGAATTCAAAGTCGGACAAAAGGTGCTAGTATACAATTTCCGACTTAAGTTGTTCCCTGGAAAACTTAAGTCCAGATGGACTTGACCATACACTGTAACAGAAGTATTCCCTTATGGAACTATTGAAGTAATAGGTGATGATGAACAACGATTCAAGGTAAATGGTCACCGGGCTAAAATTTATTATGGAAACAATTATCTGGAGTTATCCGAAAACTTATACTTTGCACCAACGTAGCGCGGCAGTGAGTCTAACTTAAAGACTCGATAATAAAAAAAAGTGCTCTTTCGGGAGACAACCCGAATTATCTTTGTTTTTTTGTTTTTAGTATAGTTGGGTTTTGTATGTTTTGTTCTAATCATTTTTGCAGGTAAAAGAGAAGGGGATTGAGGTTTGCTGATTTTTGTAGTTTTTGCTCCAGAAAATTTCCCCCAGGAAAAGTCTACGGCGTATCCCCATGAATAGCTACGCCGTAGCACCCCCCAGGTGCAATTCTGTAAGATTTTTCCAACTACGGCGTAGCTCGATATACCTCTACGCCGTAGTTTTCTCCTGTACCAACTAAATTCAAAAGATTTTTATTATAAATATACTTTAACCTTGTATTAGTTTTTAAATGAACTTTGTGGGTGTGTTCACTGTAAACCCTCACGAGACTTAACTCGTCCACTTGGGACACCAAGTGGTTTAAAAGGCTTGTTGCATACGCTAAATGCAACCGTGATTCCTACGAAAGTGAGTTAGGATTTCTATCTTTCGTTTATTTTTCTTTTTTAGGTTTTATGCTTGTGGTTGTTACGTGATTTCAGGGATATGAAGTTTGCTCAATATGCGAAGCGAAGGCACGTTTTCTCAAACATGATCTTTCTATCATTTTCAAGAGCAAGTTTCAGAGAAGTTCTCGTTCCAATTCTACTTATCTCCTTTATTCTTATTGCTTATTTGCATACAAAAGGGACTTTGTACAATTCAAGTGGGGGGACAGGAGTAGAATATAACTTGAACTTTTATTTGCCCCATTTTTCTAGTTTATTTTGAAAAATTATGTCATTTTTAAAATTTTTGACATGTTTTTCCGAACCTAACTAGAATAGACCTTAGCCGAGCACATTAACCCTTAATATCATGGTGAGGTTTAGCCTATTCAGTTTCCCCTGTTATACCCAAAATCCACCAAAATTATGAGTGTGCCGGTAGTTTGTAAACTTTAGAACTTGGCCTTTACATCATTTCGAGTAGTGTATTGAGATTTCTTAGTACATTTGGAAGAAACTTTTCGAGAAGGCAATATTTTAGGATTATCACCCAAAAAGCCTATATGTGTGTGTTTATCGACGAGTCACATTGACTATTCGACCCCCGTATTAAACCCTTTTTGTTGCACTCATCCTTAGTGCAAGATACCCCTAGTTACACCCTTTTGAGCCTATCCTTTCGTTTCTTGCCCACATTATAATTGTTTCAATACACCTTTACACCTTAGCCTACCGTGTAGTCTTGATTTATGATTGGGAAGTTGCCACTAGCTCTAGTTTGAGGTTCGAGTTAAGAGATTTAGAAATCACACTTACGATGAAGACCTATATTTAAAGATCATGAGAAACCCATAATTATCACAAGTATGTTTCATCTCAAGTGGGGGGATGTATTTTATTTTTTGTATTGTAGTTGATAAAAAAATATGAATTTCAGTATGTAGATAGTTTATCCTTGGTGCAACCTTGTATAGCACCGTATGTTGAGCTTTGAAGAGATTAGTATCGAAGAGGCCACTTCGATCACATATGAAGAATGAAGTTGTTGGTTCATAATCGCCAACATGAAGACCAAGTGTGGTGCCCATCATGACGTCCTCTAATGGCACACACACTTGTTATATGATCTAATTTTTGCGTCTTGGAGCTTTTTTTGGGTAAAGGGTTTCACCCCGGTAAATATATAACAAAAAATAATGTTAAGTACAAATGGAATGTGGCAGAGGTACCACATTAACCTCAAGCAAAACGACCGTCTTGGAGCTTTGACCTTGGATGAACGGCAAGTGGTAGCAACTTGGTTATAGGTTAAGACTATTTGTTTCTATTTTTCATTTTACACCATTATTGTGAATCCCATGTCTTATCCTACCCTTTAGTTGTGAATCATGCTTAGGTGAGGGATTTGAGCAGTCATTGGTGTCTTGCCCGGCGTTCCGGTCATGTACCATTGCCTTTGTCGCCCTTTCCATATTATGTTTGTAACAACACTACACCCCTAGCCTTATATATGTTCACCTAATATTGCCTTTAAGAATTGTTTCAACCTTAGCTCTTGTGATTAAGATTTGTGTAACCGCCAAGTCTATGATAGAATACATTCTACGACTGTGCGTTGAGTGATCACCCCGAAATTAACACTTAGATTAGGAGAGAGTATGAGTGTTTGTTCCCATTTCGTGAGGTGTTCGGCTTTGATATATTCTAGCATAGGAAATTTTTAGATTCATATCTTCCAGTTTCTCAGGAGATATCTTTTTAAGAATTATTCTAATAAGGTCTACTTGAGGGCAAGTGATGAGTGTGTAAATACTCATCATTTTTGTCCCATCTGAACTGTAAAAACAGCTAAAAACACACAGATATGCCCCATAATACTGCAAATATCCTTGGATTGTGTTTTTATGAGTTTCAGGTACAAAAGGATTGAAAACAGACGAAAAACGAGCAAAGTTTGCAGAATTGGCAGAATCAGTCCCTCAACTTACAGAAAGTGTCAGAATTGGTCCCTGGAAGATTTATTTTGAAGAAAAGTCAACAACAGTCTTCCAGGAATCAAGGAATGACATTTCTGACCCTTGGAGTTCAATTTTCAGAAAATGGCAAAAATGGTCCCTCTAGTTTGAAACTTGGCAGTTTTGGTCCCCGGATATATAAAATTGGAAAATTATTCAACAAGGATCCTTGGATTATGGAACTTGGCATGTTTAACCCTTGTGATAATTTTTGGAATGTTGTCAAACCCACCCCCTCAACTTTTCAGCTTATTACACATTTGGTCCTTATGTTTATCTTACTACAAACCAAACCGGATCTTAAATAATAACATAGCCCAACACCACTCTTATTTAATACCCCAACCCATCACTAAACATAAACCCAAAACACAGCCCTAGCCCAATACCAATTCTGAGGCCCAACACCATAAAACTAAACACTCCCCCGTTATTTAAAACCCGGTCAATGTTTGACCTTCTCCTTCCCCCCAACACTCCCACTTGCCTGCAACACTACTTCCACACTCCATCCTCCATCACCTCTGCTCATTCCCCCATCCCATGTCCCCCTTTCTAAACACTACATCCAAAGAACATTTAATGCTTCCTAATCCACTCCAAGTTATCTAAACTGCCAGTTGTAACTTTTCCCGCCAAAATGGATTTCAATGGCCAGGATCAAAAGTAGCTATCCAATGGCTTAGAAAAGAAGTATGAATGAGAGAGAAATACTACTCAGTCCTTATAAGTGAAGAAAAAGGAAAAGAAGTAGTAGTAGTTAGCTAGATTAGTTTGTAGCATAGTTTAGTGTAACGAATCAATGTAATTTCCAATTCTAGTTGTTTAAATTAGTTTAAAACGTTTGTATTCAACATTCTTAGTGTATTTCAAGTGTTTCTTAATATAAATTTCAGTCTTATCAGTTCCAAATAAGAATTTGCATTTTTTCTTAAAAACCTCAATTTACTTTAAAGTTGTTAAAAGTTCTTGTTTAATGATCATTTGAAGTTAGTTTAGCTTACTTTTAAGCTTTTATAAGCTTTGAAAGCTTAAAACTTAGTCATACTTAAAATACCAAAAAATACTTAAAAATAGTGAAAAATAAGAAAAATCAAAAAGAAAGAAAAAGAGAGAAAAAGAAGCAGTTGGAGCATAGTTAAATCTGTATGGCTTTGGTTTAGTATCTCAGGGGAGGCTTTAGGATAGGTTTATTCCTTTGTTCTTGGTTGGATCCCACAGAATCACATTGTAAGCCATTTTACTCATTTGTGCTTATTTACTGTATTTTGGTTTAGTGCCTCAGGGGAGGCTTTATGATAGGTTTATTCCTTTGTTCTTGGTTGGATCACACAGAATCACATTGTAAGCCATTTTACTCATTTGTGCTTATTTACTGTAGAACTAGTTAATTGATGTTTGTCTCTGTAATTTCATGTCTCTTTAGTGTAGTTAAGTAAGATTATTACTTTTTCTATCCTGTTTGTTCACTAGGTTTCCTATCTGCTCATTATCACATTTCCACTATCAAAATAGTGTAACAATGATTTATGAGTATGTGTTGTTAAAAGTGGTGTTTTCATAGTTCAAAAAGTTAATTTCATCATAATATAGTCTTGGGAATCAGTGTGATGGTTTAATTCAGTCAGTAACTCTAAAAATCTCATTCTAGTGTTTGTAAAGGTGTGTTTGGATTAGTAGGATAGGTGATTTTCTAATCTGTTTCTTGTGTTGTTTTTGGTTTATGCATGCCATATTTGGTCCATATAGTCCATATACGTCATAAAATCAATAGGTCCTTAGTCATAAAGTCAAAATCTCATTTTCATCTCAATTTTTGTTCACGGTTGTGGTTTTCAAGTTGCATAATCTTTCAAGTACTTGCATTCTTAGTAATTATAGCTTAAACTAGTCTAAAATTAGCTTATAACATCAATCTCAGTCATTAGGACCCAATCAAAGTTCAAAAAAGTCAACATAAGCATAAAAAAGAAAAAGTCAAAAAAGTTCCAAACAGCAGAAAAAGTTTTTTAATTTTCATTTCTTAAATTTTCAACCAAATCTTGTAAAATTTTGTGATAATGTACTCTTATATATTGTTTACTTAGTGGTATTTTTATTTTAATTTTTAGATTTTTTTTTACAGGGCTAAATCAACCAATTTTGGGCTGCAAAAACAAGTTTTTAACAGCAGAAAAAGTTTTTGAATTTTCATTTCCTAAATTTTCAACCAAATCTTGTAAAATTTTGTGGTAAATTTTTGACTTAATGGTATTTTTATCTTAATTTTTAGATTTTTTTTCCAAGGTCTTAAGCCCTTTTTCGGGCTGCAGAAAACGATTTTCACAGAAAAGTCATAAAAATCAATTTTGATTTTGAACTGAGCTTGTTGATTTCATACTTCTGTTGATGTTCTTGTTGTTGGATTGTTGTTATAAGTTGATTTATGATTGCTTATGATTGTGCTTTTGTGTATGTGGTCTGGTATTGGCTTATTTGCTTATTGGTTTAACTGCTTATCTCAAAAATCTCACTTGAACTCAAAACCTCACCACTGTTGGTCATTTAAGCTTGCATAAGCTTGAGCACTTTCTCATTTCAGTTTGTTTGAGTTGTTTTGAGATCCCATAAGCCTTTGCAATCCAGTTTCTAGTTGTGAGCTTGTTGGAAAAGCTTGTAGCTTGAAAAATTTGCAAAAGGCCACACTGAGCCAATCCACTGATTCAGTGGTGACCAGGCTCCATTCATAAGCCCATAACAAGCTCTAACCTTAAGCTTAACCTAATATTTTTGGCTCTTTGTGAAGCTAGTAGTACTAGCTTGCAGGATACAAGCTTATTTTGGGCCTGAGATCTTTTGCCCTAGCTTAAAATAGGCCTGCAAAACCCCTCTCAGGCTTGCTTGGATTTGGAATTGCTTATTTTGCTTTTTCTCCTTATTCAGTGTGTATTTTTGTTGTTTTAGCTTATTCTCAGTTTATCCAAATTGCTTCTAGCTTATTTTAGCTTTGTTTCTCAGCTGGTAGCTTGTAGTAGCTTTTTCAAACTCTAAAAATCTCATTTTAGCCACATAAGCTCACTGTCCAACAAATAAGCTCCCACTGAGCTTATTTGTGACTTTGGGAAAATTTGTTTTCACAAAAGTTACTTAAAATCGGTTGTTTAATAGTTTTGTAAAAAGAAAAACAAGAAAATCAAAATATAAAAAAAAGTGATAGCTTCTATTTAAGCTAATTTAGCTTTTTAGCTTATTTTCCAGCTTTTTCAATAAGCACTTTGGTTTTTTATATTTTTCCTAGGTTCCTGCTATCTTAAAGTATTTGTATAAAAAGTTTCATAATTATCTCATTAATTTAGTATTTTTAATAATTAATATTAGTTTAATTAGTTTTAATTAATAATTAGTAAATAATTTCTCAAACAGCTTAATTATAAGTTGTAGGAGCTTTTTAAAATTTTTTAGGATTCCTGTAATGGTTAAGT
Source organism: Artemisia annua (assembly GCA_014162995.1). Classification (NCBI taxonomy): domain Eukaryota; kingdom Viridiplantae; phylum Streptophyta; class Magnoliopsida; order Asterales; family Asteraceae; genus Artemisia; species Artemisia annua. The sequence goes on along the minus strand of LBNU01014861.1, from coordinate 18,735 downwards.
AGTTTTAGAAAAAAATTTCATAATTATCTAAATTAGTTTAGTATTTTTAATAATTTAAATTAGTTTAATTAATAATTAGTAATTAATTAATAATAATTAATTAAAAGGTCTTAAAAATATTTTTCTTTTTCCAAAAATTTTATTTTATCATTAGGTTTGTAAAAAAGTAATTTTCATATCCGTAGGATTTTTATTGCTCCCGTTTCACTTTTTATTTTGTACGTTTACGTTTATTTTAATTTAAACGTACGCTTTTAAGTTTTTAAACGTTTTTAGATTATTTGGTTTCTAGTAATTGTTGATATAGCTTGTTTAAGCTATTTTATTTTATATTTCCTTAGTTTTATCACTCACACCCTTTTCCTGTTCAATTTCACCCGATCACAGATTCGTTAAAATACAATTTCACGCCTCGTCGGGACATAACGACCTGGGAAAACACTATACTCACAGGAGAATTGGCACAAGCTCTTTGACCTATTTGACCACATCCGTGGTGGACTTTGGACTGACCGTTTGAGGCCAATAAGCAAGTAGAGTTCAAGTGGGGAGATATTTGATAACATCAAATTGTACCCGTATTTTAAGTGTTAATTTCCCCCTAAATCGCTCATCTTTTATGTTAGTATGTTGGATATATATACTTCTATTTGTGTGTTTCATGTTTTCAGGGTAAGAATGAGCAAAGGAACGAAAAGACGCGGATTTGGAAGGTTTTACACGAAATCAATGAAGTATGTGGATTATGCATTAACTACGGCGTAGATGTTCCATCTACCTATGCTGTAGCTGCCATTTATGAAGACTACGGCGTAACCCAGTAAACAATTACGGCGTAGTTGAACATCAAAGGGTTCTACGGAGTAGCCTCTCTCCACCTACGGCGTAGACCTTAAATTCAAGCAGTAAAGAGGAAACTACAGCGTAGTCCCAATATAACTACACCGTAGACATGACAACTGACGAAACTACGGCCGTCGCACAGGATCTAGCTACGGCGTAGATGTAATTATCGAAGACTACGGCGTAGCCAACCCTAAAGCTACGCCGTAGCTATGTCGGGCCTATATATACCAGCCCTAATTTCGAGTTTTAAATCACACTTTTCACCACACAGAAGTCAGAAGGAATTCAGGGAGGAAGAGGACGAAGTTCTATCAGCATACAAGTCCATTTCAAGGGAGAATTCACGCCATAATCATAAGTTTATTCATTCCATTTGTTTGTATTAATTCAATGTTTACATTTGTTTTGTTGAACACTTGTTTTTCTGCATTAATGAACATGAGTGGCTAAACACCTCTTGGTGTTAGCCTCATTATGAAATTGTTATTAATATGATTTATTTTCGCGCATCTTTATTCGTTTTATTTGTATACTTGCTTAGCTAGTCTTAGGAAACTTTATGCTTTAGAGGCATTGATATTTGGTAGACCTTCGAGGGAAATGATAGATGTGACCGTGCCGCATTTCATTAGAAGGTGTGACTTGTTAATGGTTAAGACCAACCGTAGACGCTTCCATTACCATACATGTGCGAATTGACCATAGGATCACCTACCAAATAGATTTGTTAAAGGAGTTAAAAGGGATGTAAGATGTGACCGTGCCCGCATCCCGCTAGACTAGTCTAAGTTAGTAGAGGTACTTAATGAATCTTGCATCTCGCACCAGCGAACTCTTTCAATCGATTTTGGAGAATAGGGTGAGGTGTCGGATAGGATAGGCGATTTGACCATCTGAGTCTATTGACTTGAACCCCCAGATAAAACGATAGGGTGCATTATTAGAAAACTTGTCATGTTAATAACAAGAGTAGTAATTAGGTTAACACTACTTTCTCCTATTGATTTCCATTTACTTGTTATTGCTTATTTGTTATTTACTTTATTCAGTTTAATTATTTTAATCATCAAAAACCCCTTTTTATTTAGTGACATTTAAACTTAGATATTTTCCGCCCCTTAGCTCTTGGGACGACCTCGGCTTTACCATCTAGATATACCTCACACGACCGGGTACACTGCCCGATAGTGCATAAGGTAGACCTTAGGTAGAAGAGACTTTATAAATTTTAAACCTGGTCGGTAAATCCTGCATCAGTAATTCAAACCTAGCAGCTATAGGAGATTGTTGAAGTGTTAGTGTGGACTATTGACTAGTCTGATTACACTATTGATCTTAACTTTGTTGTGATGCCAAGATCGACTATTCGCGTTTGCAGGTTTGCTGCAAGGTATGTAATTTAAGATTACTTGCATGGTTGATTAAACAATTGGTGTATAAGGGTTTTAAGGGAAAAACTTTTTCATGTAAATATTGAAAGGTTTGTGTGCAAAAAAAACAATGGGTTTCATACTTGCCTAATAGAAATATTGAAGGGTCACATCGGCCCACACTAAACAAAATAATGCAAGCGGAAATAAGAAATGAGTGTACGAAATGAAATGAGGTTAGAGAGGAAATGAAAATACGACGTTATTTTCATTTGAAGGTTTAACGGTTATTACCCGAAAGTCTAATATTTATCTAGGATAAATATTAAGAGTGTAGTTAATGCAAGAAGCAAAACAAAAAAAACCTTAAGGGTGTTTGGTGTGCTCATTCGACCGCCCAAACCAAGAAGGGAGGAATTTGTTTCCTAAAAAAACTCAGATACTTGTAGAAAAAGTATTCTAGAACGTCCCTTGGTATCCTATAAATACCAAGGGTTCTCATAACACACTCCTTGAACCCTTAAAGTATCTCACCTTCTCTCCCTCTCCTTTTTTCGATCATACAAATGAACCAAAGGGTTCGAAACCCTTTGGTTGATTGACTATCAAGTCGACTAAACCCTTAGTCAGCTTCCTGGGATGTTTATCCTGAATCAAGTTATGCTAAGATGTTTAACCGTATGCATGAAATGAGAAATCATAACATGCAAGAAGGTACATCTGAAAGGTTTCATGATACCGTGGTGGAAGGGACTTTTCAATCATCTCCAAAAGCTTGAAAGTCCTACGAGTAAGGCAATCATGGTATTTTGTATCATCCAGTTCCTACCATATGAGTATCATAAATACTTACAAGGAACATGCGATGAACAAATTTACGAACTGCTATGTAAAGCTAAGGAAGACCATAAGGTCATATATGACAAAGTCAGAAAGCGTAAGGCTAAAGAGGTGAATGGCATACATGTTACTTGAAATACTAAGGGGGTCTTCCATAAACCAGTAACCAAGAAGAGAAAGGTATCTTCTAAGTGATACTATTACCGAAAGTCTAGGAATACGTTTGTAGAGTTCTCTGAATTCGCTTGACATAAAGATCGCAAGGGAGCATAGAGGTATCTATATTTAACTTTTGTAGATTGTTTTTTTATCCTTTATTTTTATGACTTGAAGTTCAAGAAAGTGAATTGATGCTTACAATATTTATTACAAAGCTTCAAAAGAAGGAATGCATGTCTTGAAACTGTGGTGAACCTAAAGCTTCACCAAGTGAAGATGTAGATATAGCTGTCTCATCATCTGAGACATGAAGGATTTACAGAAGATGGCGACGGCGATCGTACATTTTTTTTGATCTAGGATTTAAAAACCTTTACATTTCTACAATTTAAAACTGTTGGTCGCCCGTTTATTTTTTCCTTTATGTTTTATTCTTAAAACTTTTTATTTGAAATTTAATATATGTGGTAGTTCATGTTTTTAATATTTGTAGCTGGTAAGTTTTTGAAACTTAGATTTATCCCAAATAATGGTTTCTGTAAATGTCAAACAATCTATCTGGTTTGATCAGGAGATCATACTTTGTGGGTTCTCTGAGAAGAACTGGTGAAGTAAAAAAGAAATGTTCAAAGGAAGCTCTAAGCTTCACGTGATATACTTTGAAATAATCTATCTCATATGGCGGTTCAAAGATAATTAATCATAAGACTTTGATATAATCCATCTATGATGGAAGTTCAAAGTAGGCTTTGACGTAATTAATTTCTAATAAAGGGTCAAAAATAACAAGGATCTTTGGTTTTGTAAATATATGATAGGATAGATCTGATCAAAGATGGAAAGTTATGTAATGACTTAATGAACATTTCTACCAGGATTTAAAAATAATATAAGGTTCTCTAAGTTTGAAGATGATACCTAATTCTCGAGTCTTGATTGAATCAAAGCATTTACCCCACGAGCAATGCAAATAAATATCAATTGAATCAAGGCATTTACCCCACGAGCAATGCAAATAAATATCTTTGATATTTATAGTAAGACTTTTTGTAAAGTGGAATACTTTAGTAATAGTATTGCCAGAAATTTAGATATTAAGTAAAGCTCATAGACTACCAAGTAGTATTTCAGATCTGTAAGTCAAACTCGAAAGGCATCGGTTTGCAGATCATGAGTAAAATCTCCTAGCTACTTTGGAATGTTGAGGTGAAGCTAAAAGATGCTTTACAAATGGAACAACTAATCATATTAGCATAAGTCAAATTATGATATAAATTAATGTGTTCAAGCCAAGGAGTCCTTCACTAGATTGATGGCGGAGTACAACTCAGAATTGAGCAACGGAAGCGAGAGCATGTTATAAATTAATTGTAGATCGTTTAACTGAAGAGTACAAAGAATAACGGGAATTATAGATCTGGCGTGGTCTATAAGGAATTCCTAGTATTGTAGGATTTGGTGGGAGGATGACAAGATCATTAAACAAAATGAACCTTGCTAAGTAAGGCAAGTTAGTTTGGCGCGATAGGACATGTTGATCTTGTGGTTGTAGTGAACAAATTAAGAAATCTAGTGACTTAAAAGATTTAGGATTATGGACTACAAATCGGGAAACGGGCAACTACATTGCGGTTTTAAAAGAGCTAGTGCTAATAGTTGAGACATAGGAGAATCAGTAACAAAGAGTCACGCTTCTAATTTGTAAACGTTATACCATTTTATTAACCCATAAAATGAAGTGCATCGTTGAACGCTAAGCTGTGTAAGTCACAATTTAGCTTAGTCTGTCATCCGGTAAGACTAAATCGTTTGAACCAATACTCTCTTAGGTTCATAGACCGTAAGACAAAAGCATTCCAGAAGATTGGAACTGAGGCTCAGGTGTTCTCCTAAAAATAATCGTCAAAAAGTTTAAAATAAAGTATATATTAACTAGTAACTCCCAAACACTTCCTGGTACGAGCTAAATCAATCGCCATGGAATCGAAGTAATTTTGCTGACTCGTGAAAATCGTACGAGACATTACGAGTAGATTCCACTTAGCGTTTTTTGAATCTATGAATGGAAGACATTCCATTCTAAAATTGTCCTTAGCTGATTATCATGGACGGATACCAAGATATTAATCACAACTATTATGAAACAAGAAACATTTTGGCAAAGATTGTGAGTTTCATATGCATTTGTGGTACAAATGTTGGACGTGACCATGATAGAGAAGTGACCACATGGATCAATGTTATTGCCGTTCTTTGATCATGACGGACTATCCCAACGACCTGAGGATATGAAACATTCGGCTTTGTTTCTCATCGAAATTAGACTTAGCTTCCAATTACAGCGTAAAAACGTTGTATGCTAAGGTCAAGTTCGATGGGAAGTGAGGAAAAATGATTCATTGTCCAAGATGGAAATTTGCAGCTCTAAGTTGAAATAGACTGGAGAGATGGATATTTTTCTGGGCCCCTTGTGTGTAATGATTTGAGGAAAAGTTCAGCCGAACGATTATGTGTCTTTGACACTTTGGGAGTCCAATTATTCACGAAAACAAGAAAGGTGAAAGTATTACAGAATATTCAAAAATATGGATAAAGTGCGAAGGGATACATTCATATACCCTGGACTCAATCAGAAGGTAGGGACCGAATTCAACCTAAAGTTTGAATTGGACTTAGTTGAGCGTGGTTAATGAAAAATTAATATAATGGTATTGAATCGGTTTCTGTGAGTGAGGTACTTCAGTGTCTTGCTTGGGACCTCTTGGTACTGTGAAAGAAGATTCCTATGTTGCTGTATTTGCCAAGTAGGAGTCTAAAAGGTTTGTGTGCAAACAACACAACGGCTTTCACACTTGCCTTCATTGAAGTGCCAAAGGGTCAAACTGATTCACCTAAATAGAACAATGCAATCGGAAATAAAAAACAAGTTTATGAAATGAAGTTAAAAAGGAAATGAAAATACGATGTTATTTCATTTGAATGTTTAACGATTATTACCCGAAAGTCTAATATTTATCTAAGATAAATATTAAGAGGGTAATTAATGACAAGAAGCAAAAAACAAACCCTAAATGTGTTTGTTGTGCTCGTTCGACCGCCCAAACCAAGAGCGGAGGAGTTTATTTCCTAAACAAACTCCAATACTTGTTCAACAAGTATTCTAGAAGCTTCCTTGGTATCCTATAAATACCAAGGGTTCTCATAACACACTCCTCAAACTCTAAAAAACTCTCCTATTCTCTCCTTCTCCTTTGTTCGATCGTACAAACAAACCAAAGGGTTCAAAACCCTTTGGTTGATCGAATTTCAAGTCTATCAAAACCTTAGTCGACCTTGTAGTCGATTAAGGTTTTACCCGGTTTCGTACTCGTCTAACTTGCAATAGGTCGAGCCCTGGTTCTACTTATGCAGTGCCGGTGGATACATGATGCAGCCCTAATTATGATTGATGACGTATAGTCTGCACTCGGGTCACGAACCCGACCAATGGATATTACTAATGCCCAAGCCCATCATGCGTGGGCTATCTTAATAATGATTTGGGCTATTATAATAACGATTTGGGCTCACGAAAGCCCAAACTCAAATATATTATTTATGGTCTTGATAATGATCTTCTATTTATGGGATAAAGATCAATATACCATATAAGGCGAGACACGCCGAAGAGTAAGGAACACGAAACCAACAAGGATTTCGTGCCTATATAAAGAATATCA
>LBNU01014859.1:12878-27401 GCA_014162995.1 Artemisia annua | reverse complement strand
AGGGAAAATGACCTTGTATGAGAAGGGGAAAATAGATCCATGTATGATGTTAAGAAGCACGCCTACGACACCGGTGAAGAACCTATTCCTCCTTGGGTAGAATTGGATAGGAGACCCTCTAGATACGGACCTTGGGTAAACGGTGACTTCATAGGGCCTCAAAGGCCATTCTATTTAGAAAAAGATTTTATAGACCAAACTCAATTGGTAGAACAACTATTGGCTAGGGACATTGAATTAGACCCGTTTGAGGATCCTCTTGTCTTTAGAAAGATGGTAGAATTCTTAGGAACCTTACCAATCAATCTAAGGGTAAATAAGTGGAAAAGTGAGGAAGATAAGGAAAAATGGGATTGGAAGAAGCCACCCAAAGAGGGAGACGGGCAATGGCACATTAAGCTCACTCTCTATGATCCGGATGGGGAGACATTCGAAAAAGCATATAAGACTAGACCCACCAATAGGAAGTTGAAAGAGAAGTTCGACCCCAAAGACATTTTGAATGAGGGGGTAACTCATCTAGGAGTCACGTAACGAGGAAGGCCTCGAGTCTAGCTACAAGACTCATTGATAAAGAAAAGCGCTTCTTGGGAGGCAACCCATGTTTTGTGTGTCTTTATGTGTATTTGCTTTCGTATGTAAATTATATTTCTTATTATTGATTCATGCTTCAAACTAAATTGTGAAAATGCTTTATTTTGTTTTTAACTTCGTCTTAATCACATATAAAGGTAATTCGCAAAAGCTAAGTGTTAGAGACATCCAAATCGGTTAATATAGAACGAATGAACATGAATCATAACAACGAAATTAATTTACCTTGAAAGCCCACGACTTAGAAGATAGGGAAGGAAGGGAGTGTTTCCCTATCCCTCTCCTATAAATAGGACATCATGTATCTCATTACATTTGTTGGTTAATTTCATATCTTAAGGAAACTCTTGTTCTTTCATCTTTCATATTGATCTTAATCAACCAAGTCTAATTCTCATCTCATTTATCTTATAAGATTACTTGTGTTTACTAATATGGTGACCTAACAAGCTCTCTTGACACGATAACATTCCTACACGGACATAGTATATACATAAATGCTCAATAGAAGAGCTTGCTACATTATCACTATAACGGGACCAATAATAGAGTGACTTGCCGATACCTGATTGTCGTTGTTTACTTAAACCCTGTAAAGCGAAAAACTGTTTTAGGAGCTTAGACCAAAGAACTAATGACTTAACAATACTCACTTATACAAAAGACAACTAATGACATATCAATACTAATTTAATTTATCAATTACTCGTACACTAAAAAAGTCAGTACTTTTATATAAAGTTTTCGAGCAAATTGCATCGTTCCCTTGGTGATAATTCGAGTACGAATCTACTTATCTATCAGCTATCATATACGTTAGTGTTTGCACACAGTTTGATGTAACTATAAAATTAGAAACAGTAACCTGAAAGATTCTGGTGAAGTGTATTTACAAAGCAATCAGGAAGAATATTAAGAAACTGGTACTTTGGAGCAATTGAGTCCACGGGATAGACTTCCTCTTGTAAGGATAGAACAATTGATATTCCTCTAGCCAAGGTGTATTTCCATCAGCTTGTACCATTATCTGAGTAGCTTGTTATTTAGAATTTTCTAAACCTTAAACCGCATTTTGACATTTCTAAACATGCCTAAACTGTTTTTTAAGTTAGGGATAATTGATAATCCAAGTTGTCCCATTTGACTAACTAACAGTAAGGGAGTCGAAATTGACGTAGTTCTTAGGCATGGCCTACACATTATATAAATAGCTCCACTCGCTCCCCAATATTGCAGCCTTGTCAAGAGGATCAACATCCTACAAGAAACATCGTGATTAGTAAAATATAGTTAGGCATACAATTTGAAGTCAAATACATTGAAGTAAACTCCATCCGAATATTTCAACTAATGGCAAAAACTCTTAGAGGCATGTTAATTTAACCAAGATGCAAGTAGAAGAGTAACTTGTAGAAAAGTTCTAAAGTTCAAATGAAAGCAATAATCAGTTTTACAATTAATCTTATACAAATCGAATAATTCAAACATAAGATCTACATCAAGCATACATGATTAGCCATTTGTGACATCAAATGCATATATATAATTCTAGCCAATAATGTTAAAAATATCTTTTTTGCATTGACACTATCATTTTTTTAATTAGCACTAACACTTTAGTTCTTTGCAGCTACATGAGTGTAATGCTTCTCATTCTAATAATCATAAAAGTTTCCAAGCACTAAAACATGAACAACAAAATAACTTCCAACCACCTTTTTACATTCTATTTGATTAAAACTAACTAATCACATATGCGGCGTTTCAACACACAATTCTAAAAGTTGAAAAAACACCTGGGTTATGTGGATTGGGAATGGGGCAAAGGAGGTTGCGAGAAACCATTCATATGTGAGAGGGAAGCAATACAATCCAAAATATACCTAAAAACCACGTTAAAAGTAAACCAATCTTGTATAAGAATAAGTAAACATTATATAGAACACCTGATGGAAACAAATGAGTAAAACCCGATTTATGCACAAAACAAATTAGGTAACAATTGAGTCGAAATCAATTGAAGAAAACACGGTATTTGTAAAAATCAATTAAATGTGAATTCAAAATCATAGACCAAAACAGAGTTATATCTGTAATTAAAACCATAAAGCATAACAAATTGAGGTGTAAGAAACCACGATAGTGTAAAATTAGAAAACAATTGAGTCAAAAACAAAAAAACCCAGACCATGAAATGTATGTCTAAGAACTTGTAATACCCCCAAAAAAACGTCAATCAATTCGCTTGTGAATGAGAAAAGTGAAATCAATTGTAAAGACAAAAATAAATGTTGAATCATACCTTTACAGAGTAGAGATTAGAAAATAAAGATTGAATTATAGATGGTAAGTGGTTGCTTGATTTTCGGTTGCCATTGAAGGCGTATTTGGGAAAGTTACAGGCTAGCTTGATTCTCGGTTGCCATTGAAGGCGTATTTGGGTTTGGGAAAGTCAAAGAGTGAATAAAGGTTGGAATAAAAAACAGGTTGCAGAGAAATATGTAATATATGAGTTGCTTTTTTGACGTGGCTTTTTGTGCCAGCTTGGCATTAATGAGTTGGCAAAAATTTCAAAAAAAGCTTTGTTTATTATATATATATAGATTATTTTTGCATTCAAGCATATTTGGTTTACAACACCCCTCCTTCAACGGAAGAGCGAGGATGTTTATTATATTTTTTGGAATTTGCGAATACTTTGTGACAAGTATTCCTTTTTTTTTTTTTTTACTTTTTGTGTTTTTCAAAAACGATTACTTCCCGGGAGAAGGTTCTTCAAATCAAAAAACAACAAACGAAAACGTCAAATTCGTTTCAAGCCTTCCCCGGCAGCGGCGCCATAATTTGATGTTGTATATTTCAAGTTTATTTCCAAAGAAAATACTTGTGAAAGTAATTTCCCGGATCGTTTCCCAACGAAGGTTTGACGGCGATTTCGACGTATCGGTTATGTGTGTGTGTGAAGTGAATAATGATTATAAGATTGATATTTGGATAACACTACTAACAATATAAATAATAAAGCACAATAAAGCACAAATTAAAAGTAATCTAAGCACGTAATTCAAATAACGCAAAAATTAAACGAAATGTAAATCAGGAAACGTAATTAAAAAGTGAATTCTAATGAAAATGACTCCTAAAAATTCAAACAAAATTTCTAAAAATTCTAAATATTCAAAAATAATTTTGAGAAAAAGAATTATATTTTTGTGATATTTAATTTATTTATTATGAATTAAAAACTATTTTAAACTAATTAAAAATGATTAAAAATGCAAATAAATTCAAAAAGTGTCCTAAAAATGCAAATTTAATTTTGAAAAATCTAATAAATCTAAAAACTAATTTTAAAATAAAAATGAAATTTATTTTTGGATTTATTATGAATTAAAAATGATTTAAAATCTAGGAAAATAGAAAATAAATAGTAAAACTATTCAAATAAATCTGAAAAAATTATGGAAATTCTAAAATAAAATTATAAAGCTACTATAAAGAAAACTTTTTGAAAAATAAGCCAGAAGTGCTTATTTGAGCTTATTACAGCTTATTGCAAGTGCTTATAAATAAGCACTTGCAATAAAACTTTATGAAACTGACCCAGAAGGGTTTTCATACTTAAATAAGCTCAAGTAAAGCAAATCAGACCAAAATTCACTCAAATTTAAGCAATAGCAGCCTAATGCAATTGGAATAAGCACTTATTTAAGCCAAATAAGCACAAATGAGGAACCAATAAGCAAAGGACCATGAAAAATGCACAAGCACACTTAAATGATCTCAAGTGGAGCAAAGAATTCAAGTGCATAAGCCACAATTCACAAAAGCATACAACTGAAAATTCAGCAAAAGCATAGAAATGGGACAAAGTTTGGGCTAAAAAATAAGCAGTCTAATAAGCTGAGAACTAAGATATTATAGGGGCAAAAGCACAAATACCAAGCTGAGAGTAAGAAAAATGCAAAAGCCCTAATTTCTAATGGCCAATTGAAGTCTAATTTAGGCCTAATTCAGCTGACGAAAACTGGTTACCAAAGAACTTTTGCAGAATTTGACTTTTGTAAATGCACTAAGAGTTTGACCAAATCCAATTTTTAAAGATTAAAGCTACTCCTAGATGTATGTAAATGATGTTTAACCACAAAAATTCCATGCACAAATTCAGATTCCAACTAATGAGCAGTGGTAGCAAGATCAGTTAACACTTATGCTAGTAGTGATTACATTAAGATCTCATTTTTAATTTTTGAACTGTAGTATGCAATATTAAGACTTAACTTATCCTATTATGACCTAAGGGACCTGTCTATGCAGAAATGACAGCAACTTAACAACTAGATCCTTAAATCAAAGCCTAATCCAAACACCCCTTAAACTAGATTTCATGAACTTTAGTTAAGCAAATATGAGTAATAAACCACAAATCCATAAACTGAGTTCATACACTAATAATTACAGCTAATAGAATAACAGAAACTCAATACTAAACAACAAACAACACAGAATTACAGTAATGCAGATTTGGCAGTCTTCAAATGAACAATCAATATGGAATGATGAAACTAGTTACAATTTAGCTACAACTGATCACATAAGCTCACATAGGTCTTAAGAACTTCAAATCAACAACAAACAGTAGCAATATTACTCTAAATCACAAAATCACGGATACACTAAATTCACCACAGTTAACTCAAATCCAAGTATCAAGTACTCAATACAATCAAACAAGCATTCAATAACATCAAAACATACTCAGAATATCAGATCAAGTGAAATAACAGCAAAACAACAGCAATAACTAAGATTAACAGAATTTAATGCTAAGAAATTGAAAAGGGAACTTACTAAGAACAAACTGCCTCACTAAGTGAGGGTATACACCATGAAAGCCTATCTTTGATAGGCTGAGAACACTTCTGAACAACAATACCGCCAATGAAATTCCACCAATCACCTCTGAATCCAAATTTAACCAAGTTTGACTTTTATTGACTTTGTGTGAAAAATTTATCCTAATTCAGTACAACTCACAATAAGCTATGGAGAAGCTTATGTGAACGTATGAACAGAAAGAGAAGCTCAAAAACAATGTTTAAACAATGAAATGCTTGGAATTTTAAATGAGAAGGAATTAAAGGAAAAAGTAAATTTTATTAATTAAACTGAAAATGGATTACAACTTTAAGAAGAATTACACTACGAAAAACAGTAAACAACAAACATTAAAGTGGCCTAAATTCTTCTAAAAACATGAAAAATTGGACAAAAATCTATTTATGAGGTGAGGTGAGCTTATATAGCCACGAGGAGAAGCTGCTAGAAATCCACAAGCCACGCTGGCAATCCATGTGGTGTGTTTCTTTTGATACTATCTGAACCTTTAGATTGCATTGGTCTCCAATCTTCAACTTACAGCCGTTGGATAAGGTCATTCAATCATTTGTGCACGCACTTTCACATGGATACGTGATGTGGCAGACCTGACATGCTGACAGCTTCTAGAAACGTGAGCAATTGTACAATTATGACCGTAATTGGGTAAAAAATTGAGGTGTGGTAATTTTTTAGGGTTCATGGTAATAGTGAAAGGTCTGGTAAATGAGATTTGGGGGGCGGGAAGGTAAAAAAAAGTTATTTTATTGGTTTGACTTGTGTGGTGGGTTTTGACCGAAGGTGAAGTGGGCCGGGTTGTGTTATTATTTGGGTTTAATGGTAATGGGTTTATGGATTATGTTTTGGGTTTTATGGTTTTGTGAAATGTGTTTCAAACATGGCAGCTTAGAAAAATCATAAGGACCAAAATTGTAATTTTCTAATTTCAAGGGACCACTTATGTAAATTATTCAAGGTACTTTCTTTGGCATTTTGTGATTCTTCAAGGACCAATGTTGTCACTTTGAGCTCAATTAGGACCAAGGCTTGAAAAATGCTTTCCGGGCTTCGGCTTTTGAACACTTTTCCATCTCTCGTGCTCATGTTGTCGTTTTTTGCTCGTTTTTGTCCAAATTTACAATATCCGTCCCTGCACATACAAAAACACAAAAACAACGAATATTTGGCATTTTATGTTAGTTTTTGGTCTTTTTGGTCCGATTATTTAGGCTAAAGGTATGTGTAAAATAACACATACCAGTGGTGTATTTGAATCTCCGACCATTATTCCGAGAGATTTATGGTTTTGTAGTATTTTTGTTTAGAACGTGAGAAGGAGGCAGAAGAAACAAGGGCGGATGAATTAGTTTGTTGGAGAATTTTTAGGAGAGGACCGATTTGCTCTGATTACCATATTGGAAGGTAATTATTCCCTTGATCATAATAGATGAGTACAAACTAATATATAACCTACACAAGATTGTTCTAGATTGTGGGTTAGGCCACATTACAATCGGGCCTATATACATACAATACATACACGACTAATATTCTCATGGACTACCTCGTCATGGTGTTTCACGCAAATGACTTCAAATGATTTACGTTAAAATTCGAGTATATCATTTCTAGCAAAAGATGTTCAGTATAAAACATCACTTCATGAATAAATAGTTTTGTTATCAATAAAACTCTGTTAATTGTTTGTTTATTTTCTTCAAAAATTGAATAAACAAATAAATTCGTTTTGTAACAAAGCACTAATTTGAACAGGATCAAACAAACTCCTTAATAACAAAATGCTAGCCAATAGCTAGTGTTTAAATTTGCTAGAAACTAGCTACTCGTCATTTGAAAACTGTTAGTCACAACTTTAACGTGACTGAAAATCACTATGTTAACTAACTAATTATAAATATTATTCATTCCAACTTTTGCACTAACTAGCATAATGTATTTGTCCCTTTGTGAACACAATGTTTTCGAGATGTCAAATTATATCAGATTGTATGAAGCTCTAATATTACCATCGCACTCGGATATTCCTGCTTGAGCTTGTAACTGAGACATTCCTCCGGCGAATGTACTTGTTCAACAACATTACAAAGATATCCCATGATCACAACTCATCAGTTATTTGACCACTTTCGGTGATTACTGATCATACAAATATCAAAAGAAGGATTATGTGGTCCGCATTGGAAACTCTCTTCATAGTGTTCCCGAGTCCCGACCTTGACATCCTAATCCGAGGTGGAGCCCGCATTTGTAGTTAATGGGGCTGAACCGCTGAAGTTCATTATATAACCCAAAAAAATAAAAGTGTAAATAGAATGGTTTCCAACTTTAGTTTATAAAATAAACCATCACAAAAACTTACGAATGCATTACTAAACGTAATATTTTCCTAACATATTTAGTGCATAAAAAGTATAATAAACTCAAAATAAGTTTTTTTTTTTTTTTTTTTTCGAGTATATAACTAGGGGAGAGCAACAAAGCCGAAACTATCTAGGATTTCTTGATTTAGGTTTTGGGTGTTCAAAAAATATCCGTATTCGGATATCCGAAAACTTGATCATAATTTACTAAAAGTTAGGTTTATGAAAGGTCAGTTTTGAAACTTATATAAAAGTTTTCCAAAAATTAAAGATATTTGAATATTCAGATATATAAAACTGTTATCTGAAATTTCGGATCCGAATTAAAAAAAAAAAATTAGATAAAAAATTATGTCTAACATAAATGCATCATTGCAAATTGGTGATATAACTAGTTGTTAACAGCTCCCTTAAATTTTCTAAATTAATTACAAAAAAATATTGTCAAAAATGTCTCATTTCATATTTTCGCTTCAGTGGCCACTTAGATAGGAGATATTTCATATCAGTTTTTTTCTTTTACTTTTATTATAGAAAAGTTGCTAGTTGGGAGAGGCTCGTAGTATATTAAACGTTAAATTATGCGCTAAACAATGGTATCTTAATACAATCATTGGAATTATTGGAGAGGGCCTAGCATCCGCTAACCATCCCTCCGCCCCTGATCCTAATATATATCCATGGTTCATTGGAACTACAAATCACTAAAACCCATATAGCCTTGAGTATGCGAATTCTAAACTTCATTAAAAAAAAATTATAACTCCTTTTATAACTCTCAATAAAATGTATTAAGGCTTGAAAAAGAGCTTCTCAAATAAATATATTTTTCAATACATTATAAATCCTTTAAGATTGTAGAAAGAAGTTAGGGGCCGTTTGTTTTATGGGTTTTGTCCAATGGGTTAGGGATCAAGGTGAAATCCATTGTTTGGTTTGTTTATCTCGGATTAAAAATTGGGACTCACCCAAAAAGTAAGACATCCGTAAAACCTTGGGTCATTGCCTACTTTTTCACATTGATTCTGACAACCCACTTGCTAAATTCTCTTTCCTCTTTAAATATATTTTTTTTCATATTTGTTTTTTGTTTTTATAGCTAAACGACACATTTTGTATAGTGTACTTTTGTTTCAAAAATAATACTTTATGTTTTCTAGTAGGACCCATTTATTCTTTGTTTTATTTTAATATTAAAAAAGATATAAATCCTAACCATAATTTATATCTCAATATACAAACCAAACAACTTTTTTTCTTTCAACCCAAATATAAATCATAACCCAAATCCTACTCCAAATCAAAATCCTAAACCCATCTACGAACCAAACGGGCCCTTAGTAGTGGTCTCATGTTGTTTATGAATATTCATTTAGACCTACTGTGTCAAATAAATGAATTATTTGGGCCAGTTTGGTTGACATCTTTTAGAATCAAAGAATAGTTTCATACCTATAATATATATTTGGTAAAGGGGTATGAATTCTAAATAGTGAAATAAATGATGAATACGAATGATTCTTTCAATCCGCAGAGGGGTGGCAGGTTTCCAAATTAATTCCCTGAATTTATGTTGATGTGACTTTCACATGGGTTAATTTGTGTCCTTTTGCTAGAATATAATAATTTTAAATCCAAATTCATTTTTTTATATAGGTAAAAATCAGCTTAAATGAGAGTGGGACCACTTATAAAAATAACAACCACATCCGACCAAACAATTATATTTACTATCATTCAACCATTTCCATTCTACCTTATTTTCAATCCTATACCCAAAGTGATTCCATGATTTAAACCAAACGGGCCCGACAACAGATAACTTATCGACTACAAACGAATAAAGAAAACACAATAAAATGAAATAAAACCTACTTGTTCAAGGTGAGCTTCAATATCACACGAGGAGTAACTCCGACAGCGTATACCAACATCACAACAGCCAATGACTATGTTGAGCAGCCCGAATCTTGTTTTCTTCCTTAGAAAACACAAACGGCATCGTTAAAGAGTTTAGCACGGGAATAGGTTCCCTGTCCTTAAAGGATTTATACGTGCTCTATACGCTGCGAGCCTTGATACGTAAACCCCCAGGATTGATGCAGACTCGTGTTATCATCGTCAGTGTACGAATCAAAGACAATGACAATGGCGGAAACAGAAAACTTAAGGTTTGCAATGATGAGAAACATATATAGCAATGTACAAGCAGATTTGGAGATGATTTGTGTGTGTTTTCTCTTGTTTCTTTAATGTGGTATGGTGTCTTCTATTTATAGATCAAATAGAAAGCAACCATTTGGATCATAGTGGGACAAAAGATGGGCCAAAAATCAGGGGTTGAGGAGACGGTTGCAACACTAAGTTGCCTTCCAAGTCTCCCACTATCCCTATTATTTGGTTGACCATGCCACATACATACTCACACATAATCTCCTCTAACAGCTTGTAACTTTGGTTGTAATTACTACATTAACTACTCCCACACTCTTGTTATATCAATATCCAAAACAAATCCCTTCTATGGATCGTGTACAAGAGAACACATACCCTTGTACCTCATTATAAGTTTTGAACATAATATTACATCTCATCTAGTCCCACATAAACTTATGAAAATTTATTCATCTGGACAGTCAAACTTTACAACCTCCACATAAAGTTCCAACAGTTGCTATTCAATTTTTATTTATTTATTTATTTTTTTTGCCCCGGCCCCTACGTCTTAATTTCCTGGTTTTTCCCCCACGTCTTAATTCCTTAGTTCAGCCACTAAAGATAACTTATTTAGAATCAAAATATTACAAATAACTTTTGCAGGAAACATTCTTATTACATATAAGATGAAGTAAGTACAAACGGAAAGGTAAAATATAAATCACAAACAAAGTACAGGTTTTAATGCAGAAAGTGAGTCTGATGTTGTTCTCCGAGCAAGTCGAAGAAAACAATCATTATTGAAAAGGTAAGAAATATAAAGACACAAAGCTGTATGCATGCATTTGATCGGATGATCTCACACCGTACATGCATAACTTAAGCTTTCCTTTCAATTTGTTACTTTTTGTTCATCGCCCCAGTGCGGGTGGTTGTCCCCAGCTTCGCCACCCTTGAGTTCCGCATCTTCCTTCAGCAATCGCGCCACTTCCTCCACCAGGTGTTCCACTTCTTTTATCCAGCGTTTCAATGACCCTGCATCTACCCCGTATGTTAGTGCCAATACTTCTGCATCATGCGTTGCTTCCTCCATTTGCACCATGCTTGTTGGGTCATCTCTCAACTTGCGAGCCATTTCATCTAGCTTAGCTGCAATTGCTTCTGCCGCTTTAGCCACTTCCATTCCCACCAATGAACCTGTCTTTTCATAATGTTTGCGAGCCATTTCTGACAAACGTTTGGCCTGTTCAGCCAATAGTATCAACAGTTCTGCCAAGATAAAGCGAACCACTCTCGGTGTCGATTTTGCCAATAGCGCTTCACCTTTTTCCAATAGCACCGCTGCAAACTCTACTAGCAGTGCTCGCACCACTCTTAGTGCAAGCTCTATTAAAAAGTTACCCATTTTCTTTCTTCTTCTGTTAGAATGAAGGGTTTGATATATATTTTGATTGGTGTTATGGTCTATTTATATAGGTTTCAAATTATGAAAACCAATGTAGGATGGTTGGATATGTTGACACTTATTACGTACGTATCATTTTTGGTAGAGGGAACGTAAGTATGACATGGGAAATTTGATATTTCCTTTGTTTAAAGGTGGGACCGATTTACATGTATCATGTATGTCGGGTGTGTCATCACACCTTGTTTAGTGTTTAGGGTTTATGAGTCACTAGTTGTATTTTTTTTTTTTACTACTTATGATATTGGTGTTATATTTTTATAGTACAACTTTAGGTTAAATTAAAAAAAGAAAAAAAGAAAAAAAAATTATGGTGCGAAGTTTTATACTTATGATAAGAAAAATTATCTTGCAACATCTTCTCGAAATTCCTAAATTCGTCAGTGAGTAGGTCTAGATTTTAATTGCGAAATCCATTTTTATGATAAATCATCTCTTATATATTGTATATACATTCTGATAATCTCTAAATCTATAACTTTTTGCATTATACAAATTTGAATTACTATAATTTCTTATAACAATGATAGTAAAACTTTCACATCACAAACTTAATTGCTTAAGATGTGGGTACATTACAAAATAACATTTTAATATATTTTAGAAGGAAATTTGCATTTTTGTGACCTAATTTGCATTTTTTTTCTTTCTTTTGTTTATATATTTCTTGTTCTGACTTTCCCTTCGTAGAGGGTTAGAAAAATCACCACATTTCTTTTTTTGTTAAATAATGAATTTACAATATGATAATAGTTATTGGGGGACTATTTGTGTTGAAGCATTAAATAAGAACCCAAACATATTTTAATGAGTTGAGAAAGTCAACCAAACCCGACCATTATTAAACAAGTTATCCATGTCGACCACTTATTTAACAGAAATTATTGTGTTGGTATCAAGTCATGTTTCATTACAAGTGGCAATTTTTCATCGATAATCTAAGATTTCAAATATTGCTAAGGCAAACACTTTTAAATGAGTCAGATTCAAAATTTTCAATCACTTATTCATATTAAGATGGAACCACATTTAGACTTTTCAGACACAAGTTTAAATTTAGATGTGCGGGTTAAATTCTGACTGAAGTCTATTATCACAATTTACTGTTAAGAGGGGATTGAGTAGTTTGAATATGTTGATTGTTTTATGGTTCGGTAAAACAATTTAATGGTGTAAAAAATTGAATTTTAAATATAAAGCCCCTGTTTAATTAAAAATAAACTCATTATATATTTTAACAATGTAAAGTGTTGATAAATTGATAGATCTGTGTACTATATACTAGCAGGATATTCGCACGTTGCGGCGACGGGTATCCTGTGATTAAAGTTCATGTAACTAAAAGATAACTGGCGAGCTGATTAACCGGAGAAAAAGAAAATGTTCTCAATTTGGCTCGGTTCACTCGTTTTTTCCTTCGGTTTATTTTCGGACAGGTTTTATTGACTAGCCGAACCGGTGACAGCTCCGGTTCCTGGTTGAACCGTCTGGTCCGGTTTTCAAAACCATATGTACTATCAACATGTTAGCTTCTAAATTATATGATTCTTTGTGGGTTTTATTAGTTTGTACACTAGATAAGAAGTTTTTTTTTTTCTCTCTCTCTAAAACTTTCTCAAAAAATTCCAAAAAAGATCCACAACTCGGGCATAAAAAAGTTGTGAAAAAAGTTTTTCAAAATGTTGATACTTTTCCCGAAAAAAAATTATGAAAAATGTGTTTGTGCATTAAATCGTTTTTTTGTGCATCAAAAATTTGTTTTTGTACCCTACTTCTTTTGACTCTTTGCATCAAAATAAAATTGCTCATCAAACTAAACAAGTTAAAAAATTTGTGCATCAAAATTTTTTTGCGCTTCAAAATTCGTTTTTGTGCATTAAAAAAACGTATAAAAACTCAAAATTAGAAACACTTCATTCTCAAAAATTTTATGTACCAACATAAAATGTGTTTTATTAGTTTGTACACTAGATAAGAAGGTTGTGTTTTTTCCTTTTTTTTTCCCCCTCTAAAACTTTCTCAAAAAATTCCAAAAAAGATCTACAACTCGGGCATAAAAAAGTTGTGAGAAAAGTTTTTCAAAATGTGGATACTTTTTCTGAAAAAAATTATGAAAAATGTGTTTGTGCATTAAATCGTTTTTTTGTGCATCAAAAATTTGTTTTTGTACCCTACTTCTTTTGACTCTTTGCATCAAAATAAAATTGCACATCAAACTAAAACAAGTTAAAAAATTTGTGCATCAAAATTTTTTTGCGCTTTAAAATTCGTTTTTGTGCATTAAAAAACGTATAAAAACTCAAAATTATAAACACTTTGATTGGCCCTCTACGGTCAGGTTATATTAGTCAACCACTTGTGAATGGTCAACCATATAAGTCAAACTTATCAAGGGCGCAATGCAATTACACCAAAGGAGTACAGAATATCCCCGGATCGTTTAATCTCAACGAGGTGTGAAATCTGTAATAAAACGAATTTGTGATTAGATGAAATTGAACAGGAATAGGATATTGAGTGAATGAACTAAGAAATATAAAACAAAATAGCTTAAACA
The DNA here is from genome assembly GCA_014162995.1 of Artemisia annua. Classification (NCBI taxonomy): domain Eukaryota; kingdom Viridiplantae; phylum Streptophyta; class Magnoliopsida; order Asterales; family Asteraceae; genus Artemisia; species Artemisia annua. The sequence continues at coordinate 13,369 of LBNU01014859.1, read as the reverse complement.
AGCTATATGAACAAGCACGTGAAAGGAAATGGCTTAAAAACGTTTAAAACCTAAAAATGTGTACGTGTAGTTTAAATTAACGTAAAAGTACAAAATAAAACGTGGAATTATAACTATTAGAGGAATTTGCATGCCTTAGCGACTTAAATGCAAATTAAATAAACTTAAAATATTTATTTATAATATACAAACTTATTAAAAAGATAAGAAAACCTAAAAACCTAAAACGCGTACGTTTACGTAACAATTACGTAACCGTAACAAGATAAAAAGTGAATTATGATCAATACAAATCCCACAAATGTGAAATTTATATTTTTGGGATCCTAATAATAAAAGAAAATTATTTAAAAATTAAAATTAATTATTAAACTATTTATTTAATTATTATTAATTAAAAACTATTTTTAATTATTTAATAATACACTAAAATACAATTAAATATGAATTTAAGCTAAATAAATGAAATTTTAACTTTGAAAAATCTAAAA
>LBNU01014856.1:17337-44902 GCA_014162995.1 Artemisia annua | reverse complement strand
AAAATAGTGATAAGTTGAGTTCTATAACTCGTTTTGATGCGGGTCTCGCGGCGTTGATTAGATTAAGGTGTTAACTAAAACTTTTATTCTTTGTACAACAGAGGGTTCTATGCAAATTTTAAGAGATTATAGCTAACTAAGTTCAGTGTGCAGTTTTCGACATGTTTTACCATTTCTGCTCTCATTTACTCATCGAGATGAGTTATGAGGTGCTCCACCCGGCGAAACGATCACAAGACATAGCTCTACCGGCTTATCTCATTGCCTTAACCTCAAAGTTTACTGAGATGATCAGTTTAATCATTCTTTGGGGCTGTTCAGAATTTCAGCTTCATAAGTCATATCTAGAGCTTGTTCTAGTTTATTTTCATGATTAAAATTTTATGTACAACGTCATATCTTGCCAAAGTACATATAAGACTTGTACAAGGTATATAATTTACATCAACATGAATGAAAGACTTGAAAACTAAATATAGACTTACAAATTCTTGGATGGAAAACACTAAGTACCCAAGAACCACTAGCCTAAGTCTTTGTATCACCAACTAGTTTTCAAGTCTTTAACCCCAACTTGTTGTAGCCTATTGAAAACCTTATGCTTGGACTTCTACTGCAGGCTATTGGTCTTGTGTAGGTCTTGTGTCAAGCTTGGAATCACCAAAACTACTCTTGGTCTAGGTAGAATTTACCATGGTCTTTATCTTTCTTGTATACTTGAGTCTTGATAAAAAAAAAACATATGATGGTATTAGTGTAGTTGTGGTATACGGTGGAGAAAAAAAAGAAAGACAAAGAGATATTTACTTTGAAATGAAGAAAAGTGATTTAGGAGATATGTATGTCATAGTTTAGATTAGGTGTCCTAATTGTGATACAAGAAGGTTAAGAAAGTGCCGTATGGCTCTTGTGACTAAGCCTTACATGCCACCTCCTGCTTATGAGGTGGTGTGTTTATCTTAAGTTGCTTCATGGTGAAGCATGGCTCCTACAGGGTATAGTTTGGTCCCGGTAATTACTAATGTTAAGCCTTTAAGTCGCGAAACTTAAAACCGGGTAACATAAAAATGTAATACTTATGGATATGTCTAAACTTATCAATATACTCCAACTAGGTATATTAAAAGTGGGATAAGTATAACGAAGTATGTTTTGTTGTGTCGGTACGAGCTGTGTGTAGTTTTTCACGTTTTGCAAGATAATTTCTCGTTTTCAAATCACAAGAGTTCGAAAAAGTTCAAAAATAAAATATAGTAATAATAAATATAATTTATTATTAAAATAAATCCGAAAAATTACGAGTGTGTGATACGACATATGTGGTTAAACTCTCTCGGTAAACGTATTTTACTTAAAATAGAATAGTAAGTAAAATGTAAATAGTAAAATAATGACTTGAAATTTTCTCGGTGAGTGAATAGTATTACGTGAATAGAAAAAATTGTCGAGGTTTGAAACATGACCTGAAATTGTGATTTGTGACACAACCTTTGTGTTGACTTTTTAAGCATGTGTTTCAGGTACTGATATTAATAATTAGCTTTGAAGCTTGATACTTGGGGCATAGTGGAGTGGCCAAGGCTGAAGAGGCATTTCTGTCAAGGCAGCTTTACTATCTTTCTATCTTTATTTGCATGTCATTCATAAAACCTTTTTGTGTCTTTTGTTACTTCCGGTGCTAAACTTTGTTTATTTTCCACTGCAAACTCTATTTACTTTTTCCGCTGCTACTTTGACTTAAGAGTCCTTGTACTCTAAATGGTTTGTAATTCGAATGATATGTTTTGCAACATTTATAAACGTCCCGTGTTATGGTCGTTAGCTATAAATGTGCCTGGTTTCTATTTGCGTAATACCCCCGGCATAATAGCTGCCGTATTTGAGTTGTGGGTGTTACAGAATGGTATCAGAGCCAACGTTTATAGAGAACGAGCTCGCACTCGACTATAAACTTTTTCCTGGAGTCAAAATGTTTTGAGACAGAAAGCCGCCAGCCCTTCATGCCACTTCGCGCCCTGGTATTTATTTAAACTTTATATATACATGCTTTGGTATTACGATTTGGTTTGGAACTTCTCCACTATTATGCTTTGGCTTATAAAATGTTTTCCGCGAAAATTTGGCTAGTGTTTTTATACTTTCCCTATGCTCTTGTAGAGTATAATGTCTGTCCCAGTCCCACCAGTTGTTGACCCATTGTTATTAGGAGACGAGGTTGAGTTAGATGTTGAGGTTGGTTTGGACGATGAGGTAGGTTTAGAGGATGATGTTGGTTTGGACGATGAGGTAGGTTTAGAGGATGAAGTTGGTATTGAGGATGATGATGATGAGGAGGATGACGAGGAGTTTATGGATGAGGATCAGGATGTTCCTCCTATGCCACCTTCGCCTGTGATTTCGGATGTGACTTACGAGTCGGATACGTCTGAGGCATTAGGATATGCGCTTGAGACTGAGGTTCTGACGACGTATGAGATTGGTGAGTCTTCGACAGCTGCTCGTGTTACTCCGTCAAAGCTCAGAGCTTCGATGAGTCATTTGAGACGGGATATAGCGTTGTGTAGGAATAGCCATAGGAATATCACTCGGCGTATGGGTGATAGGCAGTTTGAGGTTGCAGGATTAAGACGAGAGGTGAAGGATGATAGGAGAGCAGCAGGAGAGATGTATATGGAGCATCAGAGGCAGAGTGAGAGGTTGAGTTCGTTGGAGCGGTCGAGCGCTAAGTTTCAGGAGCGTTTGGATTTGCTAGATGAGAGGATGATTGAGATGAGGAAGATGGTAGAGCAGTTGACTATGAGAGAGGCGTTTCTTGATATGGATAGCGATCGACACTACAATAGCATTCAGTCATTATGGGATGAGCTTCATGCTATGCAGTGGCAGATGTACTACGACAGAATGGCTAGCTTCAGGTTTAGTGACAGTGTTGACGTGATGGCTGTGTATGGAGATCGTCAGGGAGAGCCGTGATTTGATCATTTACGGTAGTTAGTATCTTGATGGTAGTTTTCCTCGTCCATGCTAAACTGACTAGTTCAATTAGTAGATTTTAGTAGAAACTTGTACTCGTTTTGCATATCTTGCAAGACTTATGACAAGTATAAAATCTAAGATGTATGTCGGTGATGTACTATTCAAGATGTCTTACAACCTTTGAACCATGGTCTTGATACACGATAGTATGAGTTTATGGTTAATGTACTATGAAATACATCGAGAAAGGATATCATGCATTCGTAGCACATGTGGCTAAGAAGGAGTCAGGAGAGAAGCGACTCGAGGATGTTCCTGTAGTGCGTGATTTTCCTGAAGTATTTCCTGAAGACTTGCCGGGACTTCCGCCAGCTCGACAAGTGGAGTTTCGCATCGATTTAGTTCCAGGAGCCGCACCTGTTGCGCGTGCACCATATCGACTAGCACCGTCAGAGATGGAGGAATTGTCCAAGCAATTGCAAGAATTGCTGGATAAAGGATTCATCGACCTAGTTCTTCGCCCTGGGGAGCTCCGGTAATGTTTGTGAAGAAGAAGGATGGATCGTTCAGGTTGTGTATTGATTACAGTGAGTTGAACAAGTTGACGGTGAAGAACCGCTACCCGTTACCAAGGATTGATGATCTGTTTGATCAGTTGCAAGGATCGAGTTACTACTCTAAGATAGACTTGAGGTCCAGTTATCACCAACTCAAAGTTCGGGAAGAGGATATTCCCAAGACAGCGTTCAGGACCCGTTATGGTCATTATGAATTTCAAGTTATGCCGTTTGGTTTGACCAACGCGCCTGCAGTATTTATGGATCTCATGAACCGAGTATGCAAACCTTATTTGGATAAGTTCGTGATAGTCCTTCATCGACGATATTTTGATTTACTCCAAGAGTGAGGAAGAACATAAGCGACATTTGGCGACGATTCTTAAGTTGCTCAAGGACGAGCAGTTGTACGCGAAGTTCTCTAAGTGCGAATTCTGGATTCGCAAGGTACAATTTTTGGGTCATGTGATTGATGGTGAAGGATTACATGTGGATCCCGCTAAGATTGAGGCTATTGAGAAATGGGCAACGCCTGTTAATGCCACAGAAATTCGTCAATTTCTAGGATTGGCTGGGTATTACAGGAGATTCATCGAGGGATTCTCCAAGATATCCAAACCGTTGACTGCGTTGACTCACAAAGATAAGAAGTATGAATGGGGGAAGGAAGAAGAGAAAGCATTTCATATTTTAAAGCAGAAGCTTTGTAGTGCACCGATATTGGCTTTGCCAGATGGAGTAGAGGATTTTGTGGTTTATTGTGATGCTTCGTATCAAGGATTAGGAGCAGTTTTGATGCAACGAGGGAAGGTTATGGCTTATGCTCCCCAACAGCTTAAGACACATGAGGAGAAGTATACCACTCATGATTTGGAATTAGGAGTCGTGGTTTTTGCACTTAAGTTGTGGAGACACTACCTTTACGGTACGAAGTGTGTTGTCTTTACCGACCACAAGAGTTTATAGCATATTTTGGATCAGAAGGAGTTGAACATGCGACAACGACGATGGTTAGAGACGTTGAGCGATTACGATTGCTAGATTCGATATCACCCGGGAAAAGCAAACGTCATGGCTGATGCCTTGAGCCGAAAGGAACGGTTAAAGCAACTACGTGTTCGAGCTTTAGTTTTGACGATCAATTCGAATCTACCCGCCCAGATTCTACAAGCTCAAGAGGAAGTCGTGAGACAAGGAGATCTTAAGGAAGAGAAACTTGATGGGATGATCAAGAAAAAGAAGTTGGAGAAACGATCTGATGGAACTTTGTCTTATAAAGGAAGAAGTTGGGTGCCATTGTTTGGAGGACTGAGAGATTTGATTTTGCTTGAGTCTTATAAGTCCAAGTATTCTAATCACCCAGGATCTGATAAGATGTATCAGGATGTGAAGAAGTTATATTGGTGGCCCAATATGAAGGCTGAGATTGCCGATTATGTCCGTAAGTGTCTTACCTGTGCCAAGGTAAAAGCCGAACATCAGAAACCGTCTGGTCTGCTAGAGCAACCCGAGATCCCAGAATGGAAATGGGAGAGGATTACGATGGATTTTATCACCAAGCTACCTAAGACTGCTACTGGATTTGATGCTATTTGGGTAATAGTCGACCGATTGACGAAATCTGCTCACTTCTTGCCGATCAGGGAGAACTATAGCATGGATAAGTTGACTAGGCTCTACGTGAAGGAGATAGTTTCTCGGCATGGAGCACCAGTGTCTATTATCTCCGATAGGGATAGCAGGTTTACCTCGAAATTCTGGCAGTCGCTTCAGGACTCGTTTGGATCGCATCTCGATATGAGTACCGCTTACCATCCACAGACCGATGGCCAAAGCGAGAGAACCATTCAGACTTTGGAAGATATGCTACGCGCGTGTGCGATTGATTTCGGGAATGGATGGGATATCCATTTGCCTTTGGTTGAGTTTTCCTACAACAACAGTTATCATGCGAGCATTAAAGCTGCACCGTTTGAGGCACTTTATGGCCGAAAGTGTCGTTCACCCATTTGTTGGGATGAAGTGGGAGAAGCACAGCTTATTTGTCCGGATTTGGTCCGTGAGACGACTGAGAAGATTTCTCAGATTAAAGAGCGATTGAAAGTAGCACGTGACCGTCAGAAGAGTTACGCGGATGTGAGTCGTAAACCCCTGGAGTTTCAGGTTGGAGATCGAGTTATGTTGAAGGTATCGCCTTGAAAAGGTGTGATCAGGTTTGGTAAGAGAGGATAGTTGAATCCTCGATATATTGGACCTTTTAGGATTTTGGAAAGGATTGGTCCCGTGGCTTATAAGCTGGAATTGCCACCTGAGCTTAGTAGGGTTCACCCTACTTTCCACGTGTCGAATTTGAAGAAGTGTTTGACCGATGAGACGGTGGTGATTCCGCTTGAGGAGATTGAGATTGATGAACAGTTGCATTTTGTTGAAGAACCTGTTGAGATTATGGATCGCGAGGTTAAGCGATTGAAGAAGAGTCGTATTCCTCTTGTGAAAGTTCGTTGGAATTCCAAGAGAGGACCTGAGTACACTTGGGAACGCGAAGGTGAATTTAAACACAAGTACCCAAATCTTTTCACAGCCGGGACTAGTGACTTAAACTAAATCCGGGACGGATTTCTAAATATGATGTATATTATGTAACACCTGGTACTTTTCCTAAAAAGTTATTTCTAGCCAAATATCTATTTTCGTACCTGAGATACTTTTAAACTTTTGATGCATGTTAATTGGGCTTGAGAAGCGTGAGATATATTTGGAAACGAGAACTTTATTCCTTGATTGACTCAGCACAACCTAGAAAACTTGAATTGTATTGCATTTGCCAAATTATTGGATTTATTTTGAGTTTGAGAAAAACTCTGAAGTTTATGCTTGATTTTATTGGAAAAATTATTTCGTGAACAATGGCGAAAGTTTCATAAATTTTCGAGTCCGTTTGCTATGTCGTTTGAGCCCCGAAGCGTTATCATGAGAGGTTTAGCTACGTTGACAGTTTTGGACCCTTGACTTACCTTTTCTCTTTACCCTACATTTTCATTTGCTTCAAAAACTACCCTATACTTATTCACATGTATATATACCCTCAAAACCCCCATTTTCTCTCATTTTCACATAATAAAAACATACACACTCTCTCTCTTATTTCTCTTCCCTCTCTCTTTCTTTTTCCGGCCGACAACCACCCACCGCCGGCAACATTTTCCGGCCACCGGAATATTTTCCGACCACCCATTTTTTTTACACCAACTTGTAGATCCGGTTATCCCCGACACCCTCGTACCACTCACACACCCCGTAACCCCTCGAACGCGCCTCTACGCACCACCACCGAGCACCACAACCACCACCGAGAGCCACCGCCACCTCCACCACTATTCCTACCACCGGTAACCTCCCCACGCGCCCTCCTTCATCCTCATTCTTCATTATTTTTGAAACCCTAATTTTATAAATTCTATTAAACCGATTTTAATTGTGGAAAACTAGAAGGGGGGGTTGAATAGTTTTACGTCTTTTTAATTTATAAAAACCTTGTTTATCAAAACACCAATTCAAACTTTATGTTTCACCAATAGACTTGCACAATTATAAGCAACGATACCAACAAGTATATAATAGGACAAACGTGAAAGTAAGTAAATAAGTAAAAGGATAGAGTTGGAAAAATGGCACCGTGAGACAAAGGATTTATAGTGGTTCGGCTACGAATCTCCTCTTCGTCCTACTCCACTCCCCAAACACCTAACTCGGGAGTTTTCTTCACTATGTCAACAAGCTCCCTTATGGTGGAGAAAACCTTACACAACTTTTGCTTACACCGGCTTAACAACACAAAGCTAAATGTCGGGTCCTAATAGTAGCTAGAACCAATCTCACAACACACCACAACTTCTTCACGACTTGAGCACACCNTACGCGCCACCACCGAGCACCACAACCACCACCGAGAGCCACCGCCACCTCCACCACTATTCCTACCACCGGTAACCACCCCACGCGCCCTCCTTCATCCTCATTCTTCATTATTTTTGAAACCCTAATTTTATAAATTTTATTAAACCGATTTTAATTATTTTCTTTTACTAAAAATGTTTTGGTGATAAAAATCTTAAATGGATTGTTTTTGTTATCGTGACCGCGACTCGGAGTGGACTCACCGAGTCAACTCGTGATTCGGTGAGGGTTTTGGTGATGTTTATTGTTGTTGTTTAATTATTAGCGACGAGGGTCTGTTTGGTTTGTGTCTCGGCAGCCAAGAACCACCACCACCGAGACACGGGTGGTGGTGGGTGATGATGGTATATTGGTGTTGTTATTGTTGTTGTGATTGTTTCGGGATTTGGTTACTAAGTCTTGGGATTATGTTATTAGTTTAGAACGGTAAAATAATAAACGGGAATAATAAAACTATGAAACCTAAAATACATTTGACATAGTTAAGTGGATTTGGATATCGGACTTGGATCCGTATTATTATATTTGTGATGTTATATTGTGAGCTTGAATTGGACGTATTGGATTTACGGCCATGGTTATTTGGACGTTATGGACCCTTTGGTACACGAGACGGTAGGGTACGTTAGGCCCGTAAAGATCTTAACGTACCTGGAACCCGAACAATACAAAATGGTCGATAAACCTAAACAACTAATGGACTACGCGAATGATATATCCAATTGTATTATTATTTATAAAATGTTAGCGTTGTTTAAATAAAAAGAGTCGTTGACTCGGGAAACGTTCTATAAACGGGCAGATCATGCCGAAATTTCATAAAATTCTTTATAAACTTCAAACTATTTTACCAACTACTATTTATTTCAAAACCCTTTTATTACAACGTTATTTTGGGAAAACGGGTAAAACCGAGACTTGTATTAGCATGTTATTATTTATTTGAGTGTGTCTTCATTTTTATTTCTTTTCTTTCCATTTCTTTTCGACGACTTTCTTCGAGGTATTCTTTCGTCTTTCTTGCGTATTTGGTCGTTTCGCCGACTTATTCTTTTTCTATCTTTTTTGTCTTCCACACGAGACTTTTCAAAGATCTATTTTCTTTCAAATGCCATTGTTAATGAGACTTTTATTCAAGCATTGTTTATTTAAACATTCGAGTAGTATTTATGAGTTATGCCATAGTTGATTGATTGATTAGGTTGTGCTGAGGATTGTTTGCTATGACTAATTGCTTGCTTGGTTGATATATCTCGTTTCCTGCTATTATTAAGGTGTGATTCATAGCCCCGCTTTTTATCTTTTAAATGTTTATAAACCCATGGGGTGAGATGCATGCTTTAAATGTTTTCTGAGCACAAGTATTTTTGGTATGCTTTTCCTGATTGGTATGCTTTCCTGACGATGGGCTAAGTAGCTTTACCTTGCCACTGCAAGACCCTTCGATCATGAACCATTAATCACTTGCGAGTGAGCGCGAATATAGGGATATAGCCCTATAGGAATTGACCCTCCCACTCCTTTTGCTGGATAGGCAAATTGTGGTGTACTATATTCGATTTTGCCGGGTAATTGGCAAGTATTCGGCCTTGGGGGCACTATTATATTATGAAATTCCATGGTTATATTGATACTATGATTTGTTGGTTAATGTTTTGCGTGTCATGAGCTTAGCATCATCAACAATGTTATATGCACAGGGATGCCTCTATACATTGGTTGTTACCTTGATTACCCGATATTTGCATATGTTGCTCATATCTTATGATTAAAACCTTGTGCTCAACCTTATTATTTAAACCTATGGATTACACTCAACCTTTTTGTTGACTTTTTAAGTATGTGTTTCAGGTACTGATATTAATAATTAGCTTTGAAGCTTGATTCTTGGGGCATAGTGGAGTGGCCAAGGCTGAAGATGCATTTCTGTCAAGGTAGCTTTACTATCTTTCTATCTTTATTTGCATGTCATTCGTAAAACCTTTTTGTGTCTTTTGTTACTTCCGCTGCTACACTTTGTTTATTTTCCGCTGCAAACTCTATTTACTTTTTCCGCTGCTACTTTGACTTAAGAGTCCTTGTACTCTAAATGGTTTGTAATTCGAATGATATGTTTTGCAACATTTATAAACATCCCGTGTTGTGGTCGTTAGCTATAAATGTGCCTGGTTTCTATTTGCGTAATACCCCCAGCATAATAGCTGCCGTATTTGAGTTGGGGGTGTTACATGTTAGATCTTTTGAAGGTCTTGAAATACCATGTAAAACACGAGATAAAACTGAGGTCTTTTATTAAGTTGTTTTTGTTTCGAGTCTAGATCAGTGATGGCTAAATGTAAAACTTGTAAGTCTTTAAAATCTGAGATCTGTTTTTTTTCTTTTGCTTTATGATTCAGTTCGATTGATGTAACTGGGTTTGTTGTTGTAGCCTAGAGTTGAGGTGATAGAGTAGGTTTAGATGATTTGGATATTGTTGTTCACGGTTTTGATTAGTGATGTTTGTATAATCGAATGAAAAAGAAGTATGAAGCCGGTTGGTTTTTGTTCTATCCTTGTGATTCGAATATAAAAGAAAGAAGTTAAGCTTCTAAAGATCAACGGTGAGTAATTTCTCTTGTGGTTGTGGTTTTGTTCAGTTGTTTGTTTTGTTCAGTTGAGCAAACGCTATAAAGGGGTAATCTGAGCTAAACGCTATAAAGAAAGTCTGGCTAATCGCTAACAAGAAGCGTAGCTAACCGCTAACAAGAATACAAAAGCTAAACGCTACCAAAGAATTAAACGCTATATAAACGCTATCAGTAGTTAATCGCTACAAAATTTTTTTGGACTAAACGCTATAAAGTGAAAAACAGATAATCGCTAACAGTATAGCTCCAAAGTTGTCACTTTCTAATTTTTTTTGTCTTTACTCCCTCTTTGAGAAAAACGCCAAATCAGTGTCCAATAAACCACAAAAACGCTACAATGAAAGTTTCAACCAAAAAACTAATCGCTAATAAGAAAACAACTTAAATAAACCCAACAATTTCACCCAAACTTCCACTAGCCACGTGAAACAACCTATCCAAGCACCAAACTAAGTTAATCTAACACTCCTTAACATAAAAGTACAACCATAAAACAAATCTAGCCACCAAATAAGATCAAACCAAGGTATTCTCAAAGAATACCATTCGAACCATAAATGAACACAAGACCGTATACAAATCAGAGTATGCTAAGTCCTAAGATGAAACCTTGGCTCTTGATACCAATTGTAAGATATTCATAATCATAACATGGATGAAACTTGTGATATATGGTTCGAATGAATAAGAAAGAAAGAAAGAAAGAAGAAGATGAAAGTTTAGAGAGAGAAAGAGAGAAGAGAGTTGGGAACTTAGAGAGATAAAGTGAAAGAGAAATATGTGAAATTAGATTAGAAATTCCAACCCTCTCCACATGTGAAGAGGGGTATTTATAGTTACAAACAAACCGCCCTCCTGCGGGCTGTGGATCAGGTATACAGTGGGTAAAGACCCGTACACCCTCCACGCATTACATAACTAATCTAAAGTATAACTAAATATTAATGTAACTACGAGCTATATCAATGCTATTACATTCTTGTGGTGACCGAGTCTTCAATAGGAATATTTGTATTCCTAACAGTTATCTTGGAGAAATCTTTTATGAATCTTCGGTAAAAACCGGCATGTCCAAGAAAACTTCTAATACCTTTGATATTAGTAGGGGTGGAATTTTGGCTATGACTTCGATTTTTGCTTTGTCAACTTTTAATCCTGCTCCAGACACTTTGTGTCTGAGCACAATACCTTCTTTAACTATGAAGTGGCATTTTTCCCAATTGAGAACTAGGTTAGCCTCTTCACATCTTTTAAGCATTTTACTTAGATTGACCAAACAACTTTTGAATGAGTTTCAAAGACCGAGAAATCGTTCATGAAAACTTCCATAGATTCTTCGATCATTTCATAAAATATGGTAATCATGCATCTTTGAAAGGTAGCAGGTGCATTACACAAGCCGAAAGGCATTCGTCTGTAAGCATATGTTCTAAAAGGACATGTGAAAGTTGTTTTTTCTTGATCGAGAGGATCGATAGGAATTTGAAAATATCCAGAAAAACCATCGAGAAAACAAAAGTATTCGTTTCCTGCTAGTCTTTCCGACATTTGATCCATGAAAGGTAGGGGAAAATGATCTTTGGCTGTAGCATCATTGAGTTTTCGGTAGTCAATACAAACTCTCTAACCAGTGATAGTTCTGGTTGGAACTAACTCGTCATTCTCATTTGTGACCACGGTGATACCACCTTTCTTTGGCACACAATGAATAGGACTAACCCATGGGCTGTCAGCAATAGGGTAAATGATTCCGGCATCGAGGAGTTTTGTCACTTCTTTCTTAACTACTTCTTGCATATTAGATTTTAACCTTCTTTGTTTTTGAACCACTGGTTTCTTATCCTCCAACATTTGTATTTTGTGTTTGCAAAATGAGGGAGAGATTCCAGGAATATCTGAGGTTTTCCAAGCAAAGGCTCGCTTTATGATTTTTGAGAACGGTGAGGAAATCTGCTTTATTCTTTTCCGAAAGTTCAGAAGATATAATAACCGGGAGTAAGGATGTTCCTTCTAGGAAAGCATACTTGAGATATTTAGGAAGAGCTTTTAAGTTTAAGGTCAGTTGGTGGTTCTTCGAGAGATTTCTTAATTTTGTATTCTGTATTGACAGTAATTCTTTCGAAAATGATTTCTTCTTCATCATCAGTTTTGATCTCTTCAACATTCATGGCTATGAATTCGTCAAACTCTGCATAGAGTTTCTCTTCGAGAATCGTTCCTTGAATAGTATGAAGAATTTCCATTCCTTCGTTTAGCAAGTTGTCGAAATCCTCTTCGAGAATTTCATCAATAACATCTATGCTAAGACAGGTGTCATCATTAGAGTAGGAATGTTTCATGGTCGCATCAATTGAAAAAGACATTCTATCTTCTCCAACTCCGAGATTTAGTTTCTTTTGTTTAACTCGAATTATTGCATCAGCTGTATGCAGGAATGGTCTTCCTAGAATTAGAGGAACTTTGCTATCTTCCTCCATTTCTAAGATAACAAAGTCAACTGGGAAGGTGAATTTACCAACTTCAACTAGCATATTTTCCGCAATTCCTACAGGATATTGAAAGGAGTGGTCTGCTAATCGAACATTGATGCGCGTGATGTGTCGTTGCGGTTTAGAAATATTAATGCCTACTCAAGTTTTAAATTTATATTTAGCCGACTTATCAATAACACACACACTTAACGAGCAGTGTACCCGGTCAGTATGAATATAATGGTAAGTAGAGTGTCGATCACTAAGAGTGGAACGTATTATCTAATTAACCTAATCAGTATTTTAATGTCCTAAGTTAGTTTTACAGCCTAATCTAATGAAAGGGGGTTCAGCCTGAGAGACTGGCACAGATTGGTTATATTAAACAGTAAATTAAACTAATGAGCACGAATCAGCGAAGTACACAGATAGATAATTAGAAGCAGAAGAAGGCCTGTCCTGATAATTAAGTAGCTTGTCACTTGTTTTATTGCTAGTTCTATATGAAGCGTATCGTAATCTTATCTGTCTCGTTGGATCTCATTATATCGGCGAGTAAACCCTTAATAATCACTTATGTCTATCCTATTTATCCAAAGACGTCAGCTAAATAGGCGAGGAAGAGGTATGGCAGCCCAAGCAAGACTCAGCTAGACACAGAGGTTATCAATGCACTAATATAAGTCACAAAAAACATCATCATATAGACTTTAATTGATGGGAAAGCAATTTTAAGGGGAGCAGTATGGTGGCCACAAGCCCATCAATCCTGATGAATTAAAACGTACTATTACAATAAAACAAAACTACTTAATGAATTAAATACATGCAGGACCTTCTTACAACTCTAATATCTTCGTTTGGGGTGTGTCTTGTGTTGCTTCTTCGACTGAGTTCGTCTCCTTAGGGTTATGTTGCACATAAAATTCGTCTAGGTCTTGGGGTATTTATAGTTTCTGTCTGAGGGCTCGATGCGGCGCATTGAGTAAGTAGATGCGGCGCATTGACTTAACTTCGTCTGGGGTCCAAGATTAATATATTCTGGAATATTCGTACACCGTCTTTAGATGCGGCGTATCTTAATTCTTATATCCGGCGCATGTCCTTCAGTATCTTCGATTGTATCTGGTGAAGTCTTGATAGTGATACGCCGTATGTCAGAAGTGTAATGCGGCGTATCTGGAGTAGAACGAGCTTGATCTTCTTCGTTGACCAAAGTTTCATATGTGGCGCATGATAGAATTACATGCGGCGCATTCTTCAAAGTCAGGCAATGGTCTTCGAATTCATCTAAGTATGATATTTCGGCATATCTGTTGAGATAGATACGGCGCATCTTCTGGATTTCAGTAGACTTTTGACATCTCGCTTGTTTTGCTTCATAATTAGTCCAAAATCGCCAAGTTTCACCTATTGCTTGTTTTTACCTGAGAATTACTAAAGTAAACATTTAAGTACCAATTCTCATAAATAATATAGTAAAACAAGTCAAATAAATAGGATAAATGATGATAATAATATGTACTTATTTGAGTTTATCAAATATCCCCCACTTGAACTTTACTTTTCCCCAAGTAAACCTTAGATTTAATCTTATGAAAATGTATCCTAAAAGGTATTAGGATTTATTTTTATCATTAAGCACGTATTCGTTTTATCATAATCACACAACCAAACACTTAACGAAGTAGAAACAAAATAATTTTTCAATATAAAAAAAATTCTAAATCGTTTAGTTGCTTAGTTGTGACGAATATTCTATCATAAGCTTGACAAGTATGCGCATCTCCCCCACAAAAGCCAAGGAGTAACAAGTCTAAAGCGGTAAAAAGGGTTTTGAGGCTTAAGGGTTGAACTAGCTTCGTTCAAACATCTCATGCATAAACTTAGTAGATCGCTAGCGCGAGTCTTCGACGCTTCAACTAACGGATGGTCACTAGTGCACTTCTTGGATCGCTGGCGCGTTATTTGCATAACGGATGGTCACCAAGTCACACACTAGATCGCTAGCGCGCTAGTCAATTAATCTAATACTCGGATGGTCATTACCTTATTCATACATTTAATATTCTCACTTAGCCATCATCATATCCGGATGCTCGAAAGCTAACAACGAATATAACAATACGGTGGGTAGGGATAACATTTAGGATATAAATTGGTGTAAAATAAAAAATAAACAAACAAATAGATTAAAATCCTAAGTGTGGTTTATTACTTTCCCAACCATCCCATGAATAAGACTCATATCTTTGAATAACTCACGTTTTTGACTCATGTAACTCACGCTTTAGGTAGACACGAATTATACTCAACAAAATCTTAAACAAAGAATAATCCTTAGTTGGCGTTCCTATAACGGCCAACTCCCATTCAATCCATAAATATAATACAACAACAAATAGTGGTGATATCTCCCACTTAATACAAAACTTTACATTAGTTGGTTAAATAAACTTCCAACTTCTTCTCTTTCTTTTTCTTTTCTATTTTTTTCGATTTTTTTTAATATGTGTAAAATTTCACAACTTTTTCTATCACGATTTTTTCGAATAATTTTTCCATACTTTCCATAACTTTCAGAAATAATTGTAATAGTGAAAGTAGTAAACACATGAAAAATAAACTAAAATTATACAATATATACTTTCACTCCAATTGCATTGTGCAATTTCTCGACCTAACCAAAGATAATGAATTACGCACGCGAACACAGGTAATGTAAGGAAACACACTTTGCCTAAAGTAACTAACCACGGATTTTAATCTAAAGGGTAGGCTAAGGTGTAAGGGTGTAACGAAACATTTTAACAAAGGTGTAAGAAACGAAAGGAATGTCTCTGAGGGTTTTTCTAGGGGTATCTTACTCTAAAAGTAAGAGTAAACAAAAGGGTTTATACGGGGGTTAACTAACCAGTGTAGTTAGTTAATATCAAATAACATATAAAGGCTTTTTGGGTGTATTCCTAGAAATTTACCAAGTTAGACTAGTCACTCCAATTATATCGATAATACTCATTATGGTGGTCTCGAATAGTATACAAGCCAAGTTCTAAAGTTTACAAGTTACCGGCACACTAAAGTTTTATTTTTTGGAAGAAATAAGGTTATGTGTGCGGTTACGTAATTTAGACTTAAACAAAAACATGCTAAAAAATTTTAAATTTTGATATATTAAGCGCATTTTAAGCATATTTTGAAAAAGTTTGGGACAAGTAAGCATTCTAATTCTCCATCCCCCCACTTAAGTTAAACAACGTCCTCGTTGTTTGTGTTAAAGGTTAAAAACTGGAAAATAAAAGAATTAGACCGGAAAAGCTCCCTTGATATTTGCTCGGAATGATCCTCCATTATGCATTTATGAGCAAAAATCAACTTTCTTGTGGATGAGAACGTTTAAGCTTCATGAATGATGTTTCCACAGAAAGTGCAGGAATCTATAATACCACCAAGACTTTAACACACCTAAGTTAAAAAGGTTCAAACTTGCATAATATATTAGTAGTTAGTAAAATAAAACCTAAAAAATTAAACTGTAAATCATCAGGTCAGTCGATACGCCGCATCTTATGGAAGAAGATGCGCCGTATCGAACTTGGAATTAATACGAATCAGAATAAAAGATGTGTCGCATCCTTAACTAGGAATGCGCCGCATTAAATAAACTGACAGAATGTTTTAAAGTCTTAAAATAAAAATGCAGAAAAATAAAAAAGATATGACCAGTGCATATGATACGCCGCATCCTATGATGAAGATGCGCCGCATCTTCTGCAGGTCGGACAGACTCGACTCAAAACAGAAAAATAAGATAAAAATTCCGGGTTGTCTCCCGGTCAGCACTTGTCTTTATTCCAGAGTCTTCAAGTTAGACTCACGTTGAGCTCCTAGTACCTATCATTTAAGAAATCGGAAGCGTCGCGCTCCCTCATCACAAATCCTGTAATGTTGAACAAATACTTCAAAGCAGAATGGTCAGTGTAAACCATAGTTTTTGACAATATAAGATATGACCGAAATTTATCAAATGCAAAAACTACTGCTAGAAGTTCTTTTTCAGTGGTGGTGTAATGTTCTTGGGCATTATTTAAGGTTTTGCTAGCATAATAAATTGGCTTAAATTTCTTTTCTATCTTTTGGCCGAGTACAGGCCCTACAGCATAATCACTAGCATCACACATTAGTTCAAAAGGTAGATTCCAATCTGGCGAAATTATAATAGGTGCAGTAGTTAGTTTTTCTTTTAGTATAATGCCTTTTTGCAATCATCAGAAAAATCAAACTTTGCATCTTTTAGCAATAGTTGAGTCATAGGCCTAGATATCATTGAAAAATCCTTTATGAACCTACGATAAAATACAACATGCCCTAAGAAACTTATAACACCTTTTACATTAGTAGGGTAAGGTAATTTGGCAATTACATCTATTTTAGCTTTGTCAACTTCTATACCTTTTTCAGAAATTTTATGTCCTAACACAATTCCCTCTCTAACCATAAAGTGACATTTTTCCCAATTAAGAACAAGGTTAGTTTCTTCACATCTAG
Source organism: Artemisia annua (assembly GCA_014162995.1). NCBI lineage: Eukaryota > Viridiplantae > Streptophyta > Magnoliopsida > Asterales > Asteraceae > Artemisia > Artemisia annua. Next base: position 27,766 of record LBNU01014856.1, on the reverse strand, counting down.
CAAGCATTTTATCAAGTTTAAAGAGACAATCATTAAATGAGTTACCGAACACCGAGAGGTCATCCATGAAGACTTCCATAAAGTCTTCTACCATATCATGGAAGATAGCCGTCATACATCGTTGGAAGGTTACAGGAGCGTTACATAATCTGAACGGCATTCTTCTATAGGCGAAGGTTCCATAAGGGCAGGTGAAAGTCGTCTTCTCTTGATCTTCGGGAGCAATGGGTATTTGGAAGAAACCTGAAAAACCATCTAAAAAGCAATAATAATCATATCCTGATAGTCTTTCCAACATTTGATCAATAAATGGAAGAGGGAAGTGATCTTTTCGCGTAGCATCATTGAGTTTGCGGTAATCGATGCAAACTCTCCATCCAGTAACAGTTCTTGATGGAATTAGCTCATTGTCGTCACTGAGTACCACTGTCATTCCACCTTTCTTTGCTACAACGTGGATGGGACTGACCCACGAACTGTTAGAAATTGGGTAGATAAGTCCAGAGTCAAGTAATTTCACAATTTCATTTGTTACCACATCTTGGACTTTTGGATTCAAACGCCTTTGGGGTTGAATAGTTGGTTTGAACTCATCCTCCATAAGGATCTTATGCGTACAGAATGACGGGCTAATTCCCTTGATATCAGAAATTTTCCATGCTAATGCTCCTCTTCATTTATATAATACCTGCAAAAGAGATTCTTTTTCTTTTGGCGTTAAGTTAGACGCAATAATAACGGGTGAATTAGTATTCCCATTTAAATAAGCATACTCTAAAGTAGAAGGAAGATCCTTAAGTACAGGTTTAACATCATCAATTTCATTAGCATTAGCGGAACAAACATGCTCTTTTACTACGTCACTGCTGTTTTCAGATAGATGCGCCGCATCAGCATTACTGATGCGCTGTATTGAGTTACAAACAGCAGAATCAACAGCGAAGTCCTTAATAAAAGGATTTTCATCAACTTGATCTTCTATAGCAATTGTGTCTTCTAAGTTTTTAAGCAGAAAAGAATCAAGTAGATCATTTTGTAACAATTCTTGAGTAATTTGATTAATCGTGTTATCAGAAACATCGACATTATAACATTCATCATCTTCAGAACTAGTTTTACTCATAGATTGTTCCATATTAAACTCAACCTCATCTTTACCNTTTTCATCAACTTGATCTTCTATAGCAATTGTGTCTTCTAAGTTTTTAAGCAGAAAAGAATCAAGTAGATCATTTTGTAACAATTCTTGAGTAATTTGATTAATCGTGTTATCAGAAACATCGACATTATAACATTCATCATCTTCAGAACTAGTTTTACTCATAGATTGTTCCATATTAAACTCAACCTCATCTTTACCTATTGTAAGAGTTATATTTTTATTAAAAACATCAATCATGGCCCTAGCAGTGGCTAAAAAGGGTCGTCCTAAAATTATAGGCGTCCTAGAATTTTCGGGCATATCGAGGATAACGAAGTCAATAAGTAGTTCAAATTTATCAACTTTTATTAATATGTTTTCAGCTATTCCTAATGGGTATTGTATCGACCTATCAGCTAGTTCTAAGCACATCCTAGTAGGTTTTGGTTCACCAAGGCCTAATTTTTCATATATAGCAAATGACATAGGACTTATACTAGCTCCTAGGTCGGTTAAAGTATTTCCAATTTATAAATTTTTAATTTGAGAAGGAATAGTGAAACTCCCTGGATCCTTTTCTTTAGATAGAAGCTTGTTGAGCAAGGCTGCTGGGCTTCTTTCCCCTATTGTTACAGTGCAAGCCTCTTCAAGTTTGGACTTGTTGGTTAGCAAGCTCTTCAGATATTTAACATATTTTGGCATTTGCACTAGGGCTTCCATAAATGGTATGCTTAATTGCAGCTGCTTGAGATTTTCCAGGAACTTTCTTTGATAGGCATCTTCTTTCTCCTTCCTCACCCTATGTGGAAAAGGAAGCGTTGATCGTTTTGGTTTAATAGAAGGTTCTTCTCTAATTTCAGGTTCTGGATTAGTCTCATTTGGTTGTCCTTGCTCAGATGGTACAGTTCCAGGGGAAATGTTGTTTGTGTTGTTATCCTTGGGTGTTTCTCCGATTTGAAAGGTTGACTTGCCGCCTCTAGTTGTAATTTCTTTCAAGTCGTGCTTTACCAAAAGAACCTTGTTAAGTACTTTTGACAATTGGTGCACTTCAATTGTCAATCCATTAATCATGTTGTTTTGTTCCTTTAGTAACAGCTCGTGACTAGCCTTGAATTCATTAATAAAGTTCCTTGCTTCATGATGTTCTTTTTCACTTGCTTGAGCGATTATTAGCGCAAACTCTTCCATGGTAAGGTTTCTTCGAGGTCTTCCGAACCAGTTGGGGAAAATATCAAACATTGTTCCTGAAAATTAAAAATAGGTAGATTTCAAAGTAAAAATTTCCTAATGTACAGGTCAGTCAGAATATTTTCCGTTCAGGAATAAGAAAAATAAAAGTTACTGATATCTGCAGACGATGCGCCGTATCCTGAAAAAGGGATACGCCGTATCTTATTACGTTAAAATTAAAATCAGACTTTTATTCAGAAAAATAGATACGCCGCTTTTTAAATTAGAATGCGCCGTATCTGTTAAATATCAAAAATCAGTTATATTTAAATGCGCCGCATAAGCAGAAGCTAATGCGCCGTATTTTCGTTACGTTTCAAAATACAAGATTTTTGATTTAGTAATGCGCCGTATCGATAAAAATCGATGCGTCGCTTCTGTTTAATTGATTCGAAACCTATTTTTAATTTAAATATAAAATACGCCGTATCTGCAAGAACAGATGCGTCGCATGGCGTTAGGGTTTCGAAAAAAATTTCTTATTAAAAACAGAATACGCCGTATCTTGGGAAAAGATGCGCCGTACTCGAATTATTAAACGCGTTGTATTTATAAAAAATTAAAACACAATACGCCGCATCTGAGAAACAGATGTGCCGTATCGTTTGTATCAGCACAATACAACGACAGCAGTATGCAGAAAACAAAGAAAAATAAAAAAAATAAACAAAAATTACAGAAATAAAAACACAAAAAAAAACATTAAATAAGCAAATTATACAATGAATGCAATCTAACTAATATACAACAAGGTTAGTGGTTAGAATCTAAAAACCTAATAAAAAGAAAAACCTAATTAAAATACTAATCAAATTAACAGATAATAACAATTCACTCCCCGGCAACGGCGCCAAAAACTTGATGCGCGTGATGTGTCGTTGCGGTTTAACAGTATTAATGCCTACTCAAGTTTTAAATTTATATTTAGCCGACTTATCAATAACACACACACTTAACGAGCAGTGTACCCGGTCAGTATGAATATAATGTTAAGTAGAGTGTCGATCACTAAGAGTGGAACGTATTATCTAATTAACCTAATCAGTATTTTAATGTCCTAAGTTAGTGTTGAACCGTAGAGGGGGGGGGGGGGTGAATACGGTTTTTTCAGCTTTTTAGAAGTTTAAAGACTTCAAGCCTCAAGGATCAATAAGTGGTTATACAACAACTACAACAACCACAATCACAACCAAAGTATATAAAGCATGTAAAGAGACACCGCGATATATACTGGTTCGGGATGGGGGGTTTATACCATCCGTACGTCCAGTTGCGAATCCACGACACATATACTATTCACTAAGTATAATCCTTATGGTGGATTACAAACCGTATACAACTTCACTCCACCGATATGCACAAAGATCGGTGCTCACTAAGAAGAGCTACTCCCTACGGTATTTCGCCCTCGGAAAGCACCCACAAAGACTCGTGATTCGACTTAACTACAAAGACCAAAAAGATCACTACGACTTCCCACCGGAAGTATCAAACCCCAACTAGATCCCCAATGATCTAGGCTTGGTCACCAAGACAGAAGACTTCCCTTACAACCAAATTTAATGATAGAATATTGTTTCTTTGAACCAAGCCATAACCTAACCTAGTGACTCGATTCTAATAGAAAGGGTATAGAGAAGAAGACCCTCGACACAATCACAAGAGTGGATTTGGTTCTTGTGATTCTTCCCTTGCAAGGAGATGTGTTCTTTCAAAGATGTTAGTGTGAAAAACTAAGAACACAAGATAGAGTTAGAGGATTAGAGAGAACGAATGTAGAGAGAAAGAATAATGGCAAGGGGTGAGGAATACAAGAGCCAAGGGGGTATTTATAGGCCAAGACCCAAACTTGGGAAAAATTTACCAAGCCCGGCGCGTTGCCCACGCGTCAACGCGTGGGTGACGCGCCAGAGACTCTGTTGTATTTTTCCCAAGATTTGGGTGTTGAGTCTTATAAATACCTATCCTTGCTAAACCCCCAATTGTACTTCACACTAAACCTTAACATTAATCAATCTAAGGTTTACCAACTCAAATAGCCAATTTGACAAATGTTTTGTGAAGTGTTTATGAGAAAACCAAATACCATGGGTAGAAGAGTAGAAAAGGTAATTTAGTAGGGGTAGAATGGGTATTCCTCACATGGCATAATAGAGAAGAGAATATGCCATGAGATATTCCTCTATAGGGAAGAGTGTGAGAGGTTGGGTTAAGAAGTAACCATGGTTAGGTTAGAAGAGTGTTTAGATAATAAACCATGGTTAGGTTAGAAGAGTATATCCAAGGGAATATTCCATCCTTGGTGTGGTTAAGAGTTAACCAAGGTTTAGTGAGAATGGGTGTGTAGAGAGCTAACCATGATTGGGTTAGAAGTGAACCATGGTTGGGTTGAGAAAGAATATTCCAAAGCATAATAGTTGGAATGTGTGTGTGTAAGGGATAATGTAAGTGTGGATGTGATAGGGAGCCTAGTGTGTGTAAAGAGTGGGATGGTTGTGAGTAGTGTGTGTAAATTTGAAAATAAAGTTGTTGGGAGTATGCGATATGTGTTGTAAGGATGAGATGTGTATAGGGAGTGAGTTGTATATGTAAGGAATATGTAAGGTTGAAGTGATGGGGAGCCTTGTGTGTGAAGAGAGGTATGTGAGTGAAGTGTGTGTATTTTGAAAATAAAGGTGTGTGTATGTGAGTATGTGTGTGTAAGGATGTGTGTGTGTAGAAAAGAGTGTATTTGTGTGTATAGGGAAGTGTATGTATGTGTGTATAAGAAAGGTGTATGGGAAGTTGGTAAAGTGAGGGAATATTGTGTGGGAGTTTGTGAGGAGACAAAGTACAGTTTTGTAAGTGGTGTAAGGGAATATTGTAAGAGGTTGTTGGGAAGGTATTTTTGGGAAGGATTGTGGGAGATTTGATGGTTTGACTTTTGTATAAGTGAGATTAAGAAAAGATTAAGAAAAGATTAAGAAATAATCTAATTGTCATTAAGAAGAAAAAGGTTTAGACAATTAAGATTATAAGTTGAGAAAATCATAGGTTACTTATAAGTCCAAGTAACACAACGTCGAGAATCCATGGTTTCATAACTCGTGACTTTCCACGACTTGACGTACTCAACTAACACCTTGTTACAAACAAGTCAAGTGCTTTGCCTTGATGTAAAGCATAACCCATGCGGGTAAGGATGCATTTACGCAAAGAGACCTTGGACTTAGTTTGACCAATAAGGGAGTAAACCCGTTACGTGATTAGAGAAGACGTAAGCATGGGATATGAGCATATGGATGCTTTCACGTGATGTTACGTGCACTATATAAGCTCCCTAAGTTTAGAAAAGCCTTGGCTAGAGGCGAGAGTTAGAAAACATGAGTTGGCGTTTTCCCGTAAGTGGGTTCTTTAAAAGTTGGATCTCTCTAATCCCAAAACTCGTTTCGAGTGTTCTCAATTAAGCAAATAACATATTCATACCTATATTGAAAAATTCACATTTGTCGGGTAAGGGGAAAGCCGACTAATGAGGCGAAAAATGTTCCGCTTTTAGGGGGTCATTTAATCCCTAAATCGTTATTTTATGATCAAATATTGCCTTAAATCGTTCCTTTTGTCATTTTAGGTACTTTCAGGAGGAATTCTCAAAAACATTGCATTTTGGACGTTTTTGGAGCATAAAAGTGAAGAAAACGACAAAGTCTTAAATCAAGCTGGAATTCCTACCTGATGGCGTCAGGCTTTGGATGCTGACGCCATCACCTTAAGATGAAGAGGTGGATTCAGACTCTACTAGACAACCAAGGAAGGAATTATCACATTTACACCTGACGGCGTCAGGTGTTAAGAAATGTAGGCCGTCAGGTGTTAAGCTAAAGAGAGACGCCCATAAGGTTTATAGAGTAACGGCGTCAGAAGTAGATCTAGGTGATCCGAGAACCCTAGACACGGCGAGTTGACGGCGTCAGGATCTATAACCTGACGCCGTCAAAGTGTAAAATCTATATATACTTTCCCAATTTTCATTCATCAAGTGTGTAACTGTTGGGAGAACTTTAGGGATAAACCCTAGGTCGTGTTTTACAGTATTTTCAAGGGTTTTCCACCCTTGATTCACTCATGCTTAATTAAAGATAAGTCTTCCTTCAAATCATTCAATATGTCTATGTGTTGCATGATTATATCTTATGCTTGTCTTTTAATTAACATGTTAGGCTAGGTTTCTCTTGTGTTTGCTTGGATCTAATGAAACCTAGCTATTGATTACTTGTTGTTGGTTTGTTATTGATTGTTGTGGGTGGGTGATGTCGATGTTAGGCTTAAGAAAACTGGCTAACCTCCTATATGGTAACTTGCTTGAACGTCTTAAGAAACATGAATCGGATGTGTACTACGATTATATGGTTATATTTAATGCATAAGTGAATTCTAGTGATCTCATGTTAGGAGCTAGTTGTTGGCTCGACATAGAGTGAAGTAGGAGCTTATAGAGTTAGGGAAGATCGTACACGGCCCTACGAATGGTTTAAAACAACCCGTCATCCACACAATTGTAACAAACCAATTAACCAGTAAAAGATAGCTAGGAAGTAGTGAAATCTAAGTAAACACACTTTTCTCCATATAAGTTTCACGACCCTTTTATTTTCTTGTTATTTTATTTTATTTGCAATTGTAGTTATTTGGGTTAGTTGACTAGCAACTAATTCCACCCACTCTTCCAATACCCGAGATATTTTACTTGCTTTCAAAAAATATAAAAAATACAAAAAGAATCATCCCTCAACCCTTAGACCTAAATTAGAAGTAGTTTTCAATCCTAACGACACTATTCCTGGACTTCCACACAATGTAACATTACATCATACACTTACTTAACATGAAAGATAAAATGTAAACATAATAAGTCTAATAAGCAACCTATTACAAATATAATGACCGACACTTTTCATAACGTGAAACGTGTTCCTAACAAGTGTTTTACTAGCGAAGTATATAGGACGAAAATGTTTTCATTCACGTTGTCCTAAAACAGCTCCCACAGTGAAATCGCTTGCATCACACATGAGTTCAAATGGTAGTGACCAATTAGGTGCAACCATGATTGGGGCACTAGTCAATTGACTTTTTAATGTTTCGAAAGCTTTAATGCAGTCAGCATTGAAATCAAAAACAGAATCCTTTTCTAAAAGTTTAGTCATTGGACGCGATATTTTCGAAAAATCTTTGATAAAACGGCGGTAAAAACCGGCATGTCCTAGAAAAGTTCTAACGGCTTTAACGTTAGTTGGTGGTGGTAATTTGGTGATAACATCAATTTTCGCTTTGTCTACTTCCATTCATGAACTTGATATTTTGTGTCCTAACACAATTCCTTCAGTCACCATGAAATGGCATTTTTCCCAATTAAGAACTAGATGTGCAGCTTCACATCTCTCAAGCATTTTATCGAGATTGGAAAGATAAGTTTCAAAAGAATCACCAAAAACAGAGAATTCATCCATGAAAACTTCCATAGATGTCTCAAGCATGTCTTGGAATATTGCTATCATACACCTTTGAAAGGTAGCAGGTGCATTACATAGACCAAATGGCATACGCCGATAAGCGTAGGTTCCAAAAGGACATGTAAATGTGGTTTTCTCTTGATCGGCTAGATCGATAGGAATTTGGAAATATCCCAAAAAACCATCAAGGAAGCAAAATTATTTGTTCCCTGCTAATCTTTCGAGCATCTGATCCATGAATGGTAGAGGAAAATGATCTTTCCTGGTGGCTTTGTTAAGTTTTCTGTAATCAATACATACTCGCCATCCAGTGACAGTTCTAGTAGGAACTAATTCATTCCTTTCGTTGGTTACTACGGTCATTCCTCCTTTCTTCGGAACACAATGAACTGGACTCACCCATGGACTATCCTCGATAGGATAAATAATTCCTGCGTCAAGAAGTTTGATGATTTCCTTCTTAACCACTTCTTTCATATTTGGGTTGAGTCGACGTTGTCTTTCTACAACAGGTTTAGTACCTTCTTCACAATTGATTTTGTGTTTGCAAAAATCTGGGCTAATTCCTGGAATGTCAGAAGTTTTCCACGCAAAAGCGCGTTTATGCTTCTTAAGAACAGAAACTAGTCTTTCTTTTTGATTTGTTTCGAGTAACGACGATATGACTACTGGAAGGAGTGAATTTCCTTCTAAGTAGGCGTATTCGAGATTATTGGGAAGAGGTTTGAGTTCCAAATCAGTGGGTGGTTCTTCTAGAGAAGATTTGATTTTCATTTGATCTTTTTCAGTGATATCCTCAAATTTCTCTTCTTTCTCCTCTTCTTCTTCTTCAAATTTTACTTCCATGAATTCCTCAAATTCTTTATCAGAATCTGTTTCACTGATCTTTTCAGAAGTAGTCATGAATGGTTTCGAATCGTCAAGTAATGCATCCAACTCTTCTTCAGTGACTTCATCAATTACATCGATGTTATAGCATGTGTCATCACTGGAATTTGGATATTTCATTGCTTTATCGATTAAGAAAGTGATTCGATCTTCTCCTACTCCAAGATTGAGTTCTCTGCCTTTGACTTTGATCATGGCATCATCGGTGTTTAAGAAAGGTCTTCCTAAGATTAAGGGTACTCGACTATCTTCCTCCATTTCTAAAATGACAAAATCCACAGGAAAGACAAATTTACCAACTTGAACAAGCATATTTTCGGCAACCCCAACAGGATATTGGTATGAATGGTTGGCTAATCTTATACTCATTTTAGTAGGTTTCAATGTATTGATTAAAAGTTTAGAATACAATGAATAGGGCATCAGATTGATACTTGCACCTAGATTGGCTAAAGCATCGCATGTGATGTTATTTCCTAAAGTGCATGGTATGAGAAAACTTCCGGGATCTCCGAGTTTTGGTGGAATTTTGTTTTGAATGATAGCAGAGCATTCTTCATTGAGAACAGTAGCGGAAATTTGTTCCAACTTGTTTCGATTATTAAGAAGTTCTTTCAAAAAATTCCCATAATTGGGCATTCCAGCTAGAACATCAACGAGGGGTACATTAATTCTAACTTCTTTGATCATCTCTATAAACTTCTTATTTCGCTCCTCTCTTTTCTCTTTTCTTAGGGCTTGTGGGTATGGTATTTTTGGTGTGTAAGGTTTTATTGGTGGAACGGTATTTTCTTGGATTGGTGTTTCGGTTGGTTTTTCTTTAGCTGCTTCTTCTTCAGCTTCTTCCTCTTCCTCATCTGAAATGATAGGATTATCAATAGGAACAGGTGGTGGATCATATGAGAGACCACTTTGAGTGAATACAGCATTGATATGCTCATTTCTGGTTTGTGGTGGACGATAATTCTTATCGTTAGATCCAGATGGTTTAGGATTGGATTGGGTATTACTTGGTAATGTTCCAGGAATTCGAGAAGAAAATTGATCAGAAAGTCTACCAAATTTTTGTTCAAGATCCTGGATAGAAGCTTGATGATTCTTCTGACCTTGCTCAACTTTGGTTTTGAGATTGAAAAATTGAGTTTTCACAAACTCGTTGGTGGCTCTTTGAGTAGTTACGAAATCTCGCATCATTTTTTCGAAATCAGATTCTTCCTTTTTATCGGAATTTGATTGGTTTGGATTGTCCATTCGGGGTTGAGAATCACGATTTTTATCCCTTTGTTGGCGGTCTTGCCAATTTCCAGAACTTCTTCCGTAATAATTACCACGAAAACCTCCTCCTCGATATCCTCCTTGGATATAATTGGCTTCCCCTTCGTTGGGTCTATTCATAGGTTGGTCATCACACTCGGATGATGTGTGATTTCCTCCACAATTATTACAGCCATCTCGCATTTCTTTCATTTCTCCTTTTATATCTTTGTATTGCGAGTCGATTTTAGAAGTCAAGGCTTCTAGTTTCTCCATGAGTTTCGAATTATCTGAACTTTCGGTAAAAGCAACGGTTTTTCGCATGGGTTTGGTTTTGGAATCTTTTGACCAATCAAGTTTAAGGAGCACTCGATCTTCAAGAAGTTGATATGCCTCGTTAGGAGTTTTGTAAAGAAAAATTCCT